>WEIT01038128.1:81929-99887 GCA_013389985.1 Dryoscopus gambensis
GGCCCGGCTGCGGGGAGCGGCATCCCGGAGCTGTCGGGGAGCTGCAGGGAGCGCTGCTGGCCGAGCAGCCACCGCAGCATCCTTCCTTCTCCCTCATTCCCCTGGGTTTGTCCATTTCCCTTCCCGGCGGGCCCAGAAGGAAGGGCCTGACTCCGGTCACCTGCTGTAACCTCCCCTGCACTTCGCTGGGACTGGGGGTAAACCTTGCGAGGGGCAAACCCACAAAATCTGGGATGAGGCTCCTTGTGTACCAATAAACAATTTGCCTTTTTTCTCCCTCCCGGCATTTTCTCCCCTTCTTATTTTATTTCCTCATCATCTATGACAGCTGCCGGCCAGCACGGAGGGATTACGGAGCCCCCAGGGACACAGGGCAGGGGATGGGGATGGGGCGGCTGCTCAAAACCACAGGAACGACTTGTGAGTGGGAAGGCAACCGGTCATGAGAAACAAAACCAGTCAAGCTCATCATGACACCCATCCGGCCCAAATCCTGCCCAGGAATGTCCCTCAGTGCTCCTTGTGCAGCTTTGTGCAGTGCCAGACCCAGCTCCTGCCCTTTTCCGATCCTTAGCTTCATGTGAGGAAGCTGAGGATGGGGAAATAGCATTTATAGAGAATAGAACAGCACAGCTCCTGAGGGGACTGCAGCTTGCTCGTCTCTGTTTCAGAGCAGGGCCCATCGCTTCCAGCCTATAAATCCTGATCCCAGAGGAGGCAATTGTAAGTATTTAAATATATATGCATTTGCCCTGCATTAATTTCCTTTCCCAAGTGACTGGTGAGATGAAGGATTGTAATAGCAGAATGTATTTTTAATGCATTTCCTGCAGATTTCTGCAAGACAATCTAATTCCTGAGTGGGTTTAACTTGCCACAAAGGCAGAAGACCTCAGGAGCACTGGTAATAGGGCTGGGTGGGTTCTTTTAATCTACTGTTTTAATGAGCTCCATCCATCTCTCTGATTAGATTAATCTCATTTATTTTAGCCAAGCCATCTAGCTGAAATCCCAACAGAGGAAATTGGGATTTTGAGTCTTTCAGGGTGAGCACTTGGAGTGTCAGGCAGCAAACTCCATAGGGAGAGTTCCAATTTGCCCTTTTATCACCTCAGAAATTTGTAACCCTGGCGATCACATTGGAAAAGGACCACTTGGGCTGCAAATCCACCTCATCAATGAGGGGCTGTGGAGAGCCCACACGGGTCTCCTCTGCCCTGCTTGACGCAAGTTCCCTAAGAGATTAAACCCAGCCTGGTGCGGAGGGCTCAGCTTTCCAAGAAGGCTCCCATTTTCCTGGCAGGAACAGAGGGAGCTCCATAGCTGGACCTTCCCCACCTGCGGAATGGCCACGCTTTTGCAGCCCCACCGTCATGACCGTGCTGGGCGCGGCGAGGGGGAGCGGCTGCCAGTGCAAACAGAAATACCTTCCCCATGGAAGGGGAAATGGATTTTTTGTTTAAAAGATGGCAATGTTTTTCCAAGCCTGATGAATATGAAAGTCCCCATTTAAAGGAGTCGAACCAGCAGAGAAACTGGTCACTGTTTGCACACCCACGCGCCGACAGAGGAGGCGAAAGCAAACTTCCTGGTGTACCCCGATCCAAATCACCTGGGAGCCAGGCACAGTGCCCCGAGCTGTGAGCTGCCGCGCTGAGCAGCCGCAGAAGGCTCTCTGTGAGAAAGCAAGCCCCGTCCCAACAGGAGAGGCAGAGCCCCGGTGGTGTCACAGCCCTCGCTTCCAAAATGGGAGGGAATTTGGAGCCTGGCAGCTACATCTGTGGCTGCTGGAAATTGGCCTTAGAGGAGGAAGGCAATGGGGGTGGAGGGCAGAAAGCATTAGCAGGTGTTTTGGGAGGGTGTGGAGGGCAGAGCAGGGGAAGACTGGAGTTTTCCTCTGCCCAATCCGCCAGGAAAGCTATTTTTGCAGGAGCTCCTGGGCGCTAGACAAGGTTTGGATTGTTCCCATGCTGGATGCTGGTGCAAATACGTGGGCAGGCAGCTGGATCCTGAGGAGTTCCCAGTGTCCCGGCAGGCGCGTGAAGGGGTGTTTTCCACCTTGCCCAGGTGAGAGGGTGTCTTGGCGTCGGGTTTGCCATAGTCCCTGATTTTGGCTGGGAGTCCTCTGGAGGAGTGCCTGCTGCAGTGCTGGCTCTGGCGTGGGCAGGCAAGGAGTGCCCATAACACACCATGTGCTTCACCAGCAGCTATGGTATCCATCAGTTCCCTCCTCCTCGGGTGGTGCATGACCTTTCCCGTGAGACATCCCACGTGCATGAGCTGCCTGTTGCCACCTTGGTCACAGTGAACGTGCCTCAGCTGCGAGGAGCAGCCACTTGGAGCAAACTACCCCCTGTCCTGTGGGCAGCTCCTGGTCTCAGGGTGTTCCAGACCAATCTGTCATCTCTGTGTTTAGGGGATGGGTTGGTGCTGGGTAAACTGAGGTTTGGAGGGGTTTGGTTCATGGTCACATGGGCAGCCTGGCCACAGCCCAGGCGTGCTGACTGGGAGTTGTGCGTGGAGCTGGGGAGATGCTTCTCGTGCCATCTCACCCTTCTGGACATCTCCACACCCAAAATTGGTTTGGGGCTCCCCGTGCAAAGCACTGGGTTGCTGCTGGTGCTGCTGGCTCCGGGTAATCTTTGTATTTGCTGACGTGACTTAATTGTGGCTTGGTGGAGAGCTCGGCTCTGGGGAAGCTGAAGGTACAGGGAGGCCCAAACCACACACAGCGCTCGGGGAGGGATTGTGATCCAAAAAAAAAAAAGTTCAAAGGTGTTTTTGGCTTAATGCGGTTTATCTAGATTGCTTTATGTTCATTAATCTGGATTAACACAAATTCTCTTGGAAGGGCTGGCTGGGGAAGGGTTTGCTCAGCTATTCTGACAAGGACAGACTTTTTCAAAAGTGAAAAGTCTGAGCTGGGAAATAAAAAAGCGCCAGGTCCTGTCTGGCATGAGTACATGGCAGCCCTGTGAGCAGAACAAGGCTGTTTCATCCCTGCTGCCCACATCCAAGGGTCCCTGGCACCCGCAGACACTAATGACTGATCAACTTCCCCCACTACCATGGAGGATTAATCCCCCCTGTTCTTCCTGGGGCGAGGTGAACCCCTTTTCTGGCTGGCGTGCCAGAATGGATGGCACAATTAGTTTGTGAACTGCAAGGTAAATTGGAGGTCAAACCCAGATTTGAAGGTGGCGGTGGGTGTGAGCGTGACCCAGGGAGCCATGTGATGTGGGCGACGTCCTGGGGAGGCAGGTGATCTCCCTGTCCTCTGCTTTCCCCAGGGCTGGGATTAGGAGAGATTTTACAGCTCAGTGACCAGCCTCATGGTGAGGCTTGGTTCACAATGGCTCAGCCCCCAGCCCCTTATCAAGGAAACTTTTAGGTCTTTTATGGCCAAGCTTCGCATGAGCAGGACAGTTTGTGCCTGTGGGGGACCTGTCCCTGGGAGGCACCACCCCTTTGCATCCATAGGGACTTCCCACCTTGAGAACAGGCAGAGAAACACCCAGTGTGAAACCTGGGACTCGTGGAGATGGACTGCAAAGCCCAGTTCTTTGGAGAAGGTTATCTCACGCTTCAACATTCATCTGCAATCTGGGTGCACTTTCTTGCTCTTCAGAACTCTTCTCGTGCAGCCTTGGGCAGGTCTTTGCAGCAGATGCCACCCCTTTCTACCAGCTGCTCACAATCAGAATTGCTTGGATGCCACAGGGCTGGAGACCTGTTGAGGATCAGCTCCACGAAGGGCCCAGCTCCAGCTCTCAGCAGCCAGGAGTGGCAGCAGGCAAGCAGAGCATTCCTGCAGAGCTGGGATGGGAGTTGTAAGCAGGACCTGGGCCCTGCCCCAAACCCAGGGGACTCCCTCCTCCCCCTGCCCGTGCAAACACCAGATTAACAATTTATTTGACATGTTGCGGCTGGTTAGGTCTTCGCCCGCTCCCCTGATCAGAGGGAATAAGTGATGCAGTGTGCAATAATGTTCATTTCAGGTGAGGGTAAATATAGAAAGGAAAACCTGCTGAGAGCAAGCCATTTATTCCTGCCTTTGGAAGCCTCTGCTCATAAACAGTCAGTCATGCCCATTTGGAAAATCCCAGTGTGGTTTTCTTGGCCATCCTAGAAGAACGTTTACTTTCCTGTAGGTTAAGAAGTCCGTTTTAAATAAAAAAAATAATGTCATCTCACTTCCAGCTGCCCTCGGGCATTTAGGGCTTGTTGACACACTAAGGCCGCTCTGTTCTCATGCAAAAGTGGTCTGATGCAGGATTAGGAAGGAGATCCTGCAGGGCTTCCCCAGCTGGTTGGGCTGTCAGACCCTTGTTCTTTGGGTTCTCCTTGTTCCCTTTGGGGATTTTATCAGATCTTTTAGCTACATGTAGCGTTAAAACCCCGCAGCTTTTGGGGGTGTGGGTGGGTGTGGATTCAGGGAGGTGCTGGGGGTGCCCCGAGAGCCCCATGGCTCAAGAGCCATGCATGGGGAGGCTGGAGCAGAGGGATGAGCTCATGCTGGACCAGAAAACCTCTGAGGGTTTTCGGGAGAGCGTGCCAAAGGCAACAAGACAGTGCGGGCTGAGGAGAATCCCTCAAACAAGCCAGCAGCCGTGGTCAGCCCATGGTGACCTGCTGCAGCACAGGAGAGACACCCCAAAGCAGCGCTGTAGTAGGAGGCTGAGGAAGATGGGGAGCCCCGGGCACAGCCAAGCTCTGCCTCTCTCCTCTACCCCAAAAGTGGCACCGAGGAGCCGTGCGGGAGAGCGGAGCGGCCGGTCTGAGTTGGACAGCTGCCCCCGTCAGCTCCGCGGCTGGCACCAGCCAGCTCCCTCCTCTGGAGTGTTCTGCAGTCAATAAGGGTCTCTCCATGTTTTCTGACAGGCTTTGGATTTGGCTCAGGTTTTGCCTTGGTTTCCGAAGGCAAGAGGCAGTTAAGTCTCTCAGAAGAATGAATTAATTAGCGAATGCCTTTGGTCAGGTCAGTGCCCTGAGGACTGTGCCCGTGCCTCTGCACCAGGTACATGCTCGGAGAGGCTTCTCTTACCCTCCCGTATTTCCAGAGCTGTACATGCATCATCCAACAAAAAAGAAAGGGAAAAAGGCTCCCTGGGAACACAGTATTGACTCTAATGGTGGCGTTTGTGTAAGCAACAAAATATTGACGCAGTTGGCTGGGGTCTGGCCGGGGCTTCTGGAAATAAACTGCTGCCTTGTTAAATTGTAGATGGAAATGCAAGTGGGAAAATGACTGACATCTTACACAAGGCGGGCAAATAAAACCGCTGCTTTACTACGGCGTGAAAAAACTCAGGAATTAATAGGTCTCCTTCTGCTCCAGGGTGTTGGATTTATCCCCGAGTAAGATCCATAAACTATTTTAAGGAGAGAAGTGCTACTTTTAAACATGTGTGTCTGGGTCCTGGAGTTCCCGTGGTGTCACAGTTAACCCCTGCCTTGTCGTGGCTGTGGGCAGCAGAGCAGCCCCCCGCAGCCCCGTTCCTCGTAGGCAGCATTCCTGCCAATGCACAAACACATCAACACCTGATAAAGGATGAGGTTGCTTTCAAAGGATATTTTCCTGTGATGTGTTCCCACAGCTTTTGTCAGAAATGAGTTTCAGGCCTCAACCTGGACTCAGAGCTTGATTTTACCTGTGTGGGACATAAAATGTATTTTAAAAAACCCACCTGCTCCAAAGCTGTGTCTGGCTCAAAGCAGATGCACAGTTTTGCTGAGTCCATCTGGGGTGTGACCCAGCAGACCCCAAAAGATTCCTTTTGACTTCAGTAGCTGAAGACCTTTTATCATCTTCTGTGGGAAATGTGATTAACAGAGCTGTAGAGAGTGATACATCACTTTCCTTTCTACCCAAAGCCCCTTCCTTCTCCACCCACATCCTGACGATCTCCCAGCTGACGTACATGTGCTCGTGGAAAAGTAGGATGAGATAAAAGCTGTCTCCCAGTGGCACGGGGTCCGACTCACCGGCAGCAGCGACACCAGTGTAATTATACACGCTCCAGTCCGATCTCCCAGTAATTATTCTGGAATAAAAGCCTGCCTATTTCTGTAAGACTTTATGTCACTTGGAAAGCTGTTATAAATTCAGCTGGAAAAAGGGACCCTTATTCTGGGATAAGTGTGGTTAGTGGTTAACTGGGAACGGGGCTATTCCTGGCGTTGCCATCGACCTTCCTGGTGACGCCAGGGTAAGTCACTTCACCTCAGCGTGTGTCACCTTCTCCCACTGCAAACTGGGAATTACAAACAAGGGCTTTCGCAGGCAGCATTTTGGGAAGCTCCATGACACTGGAAAAAAGTTGTCAGAGGGTGCCAGGCAGTCATTTAGTGGGATCTGGTGCTTTTTTACCCACCTTGGAGGCATCTGGATCAAACTGTAGGCTGGGGAAATGAGGGACGAGTGTTGGGGACCGGCTGAGCTGCGTGAGCCTGGGCTGTTGGCGTGTTACTGGGAATACTGTGTTTTCCTCTCCATTTTTAAAAATAGTCTATTCTGTTCCAAGTTGTAGACCACAGCCCTCGCTGGGGCATTGAAATGTCTGGGCTGCTGTTTTCTTGAGCCAGCACCTTCCAGTGTTCAGGGTCGGGACGCAGTGCCAGCATCCATCCCCCCAGCTGCTGGGTCCAGCAAAGAGGGGGGGTCCTGCCCTGGACTGGCAGCATTTGCCCTCTTGTTCTCGTGGACTGGAGGGAAAGGGAAACCTCCTGGTCCACTCTTCTGCCTGCGGTATCCCTGCCTGGTTCAATAGCTGTTTCTGCTAGCCCTAAGGGCCTCGGGGACTTTTGCTTCTCAGCAGCTTCTTGTGCTGAGCTTCTTGTGTAGTCTCAGAAACAGCTTTTGGCTCAGCATCACACAAGCACACACAGCTGAAGATGCAGCTCCTTCCTAGCACATGGCATTAAATCCATGCTAGAGATGGGGAGAACGTCTCGGAGGGTTTTATCATTTGCACAGACAGTGCAGGCTGGCTCAGGGCCAGAATCCGTCTGTTTGCCAAAGCGGGTGCTGCCCACGGAGCAGCAGGACCAAGGTGCTGATGCCAAGAGGTGAAGGCAGAGCCTGCCCTGGCGCGTTCCCACGGCCTCCGTCCCTGCGCAAGCACCGGAGTGGGGCTCACTGCCGCTCGGAATTGGGCTGGAGCCAAGGAGGCAGAGGGGAAAAAGCCTTTTACAGTCCATTAGTGCTCCCCAGAGCCGCTCAGCCCCTCTCGTCATAAAAGTGGTGGAAGCCACAGAAACATTACGGCTGGTCTGCAGAAGATGCTGGTCTGCAGACGATGCCAGCCCACCTCCCGGCTCCATGGCCCTTCCCAGGGGCTTTGCCAAAGCCGCTGGCCCTCACGGCGGCTCCGGCTGCTGGAATTCCCTCTGGGAACAAGCTGGCAAGGGCTGGTTCCCTGTCCATCGCGAGCTCCCCCCAGGCAAAATGTACATGGGAGGGTTCCAAGCGCAAATGTGTGTGTGCTAATGGGAACTGAATTGCCTCTTGCCCCGAAGCCTTGCAGCTTGAGGAAAACAAGGCAGGGGCTAGGAATGACCTCATATCGCCTCCCAGGGAATGTTTTGCCAGATGAAGGGGGGAGAGGCAGCATCAAGACAGCACAATGTATGTATCTCTCTCCCTGTGTAAACATCTCTGTAGCTGCAGAAACCTCTTAAAACCCCGAATGAGAGGAGAACAGCTGCTTTGATCTGTGGATGTGGTTGTTGTTTTCTGAGTGCGGATCCTTTCTTTTTTTAATTTTGCTTCAAATTAAAAAAATGCCTGTTGTGATCTTTTGCTTTTATTTCTTGGCGAGGGACCGGAGCTTGGTGCAGTAAATTTTCATGACTCCCCATGTAACCGTTTCAGCATGGCTGACAATTCCTCGCCGGCTCTTCAGCGCCACAGCACAATGGGCCGAATCTTCTGGCCCTACATGAAGCCAAAGCAAATGGATTTTGCCCAGAAGTGCACAACGGGGAGTGGAGGCAGCAGGGAGGAGAGTCCTGCCACCTCCTTCCCTGCCACACACACGCACACACAAGGCTCGGGCTGGCAGGGCTGTCCCAGTGCCTGTGAAGGGTTTTGGAGACGGCTCCCGGGCACGGATCCACGCCAGCCCTACGCGGCAGCAACAGGAGCTGGTGAGGAGCCACTGGGCCAAGCGCTGGGCTGCCCCGCAGGTGATTTCAGTGTGATTCATGGCACTCCCTCCAGACTCCCTGTGTGATGTCGGGAATCCCCATCTGCCCGACTTTCCCCTGAGGAGACAGCCCTGTGCTCGGAGGGGCACAGCCCTGGCACCTCCACTGGCCCTTTGACCGCTCGACCAGGCAGCGTCCTTTGGGAAGAAAGCAAGATTATACAGCTTTTTGGGGAATTCCTGGACATCAGCAGTTCACTCCAACCCCACCACTTCGCTGTGGCACTTCGCAGCCCTGCTGGAGGAGTGAGACCTGGGGGTCAGCCCCTTGGCTCCTGTGGTGTGAGCGCTGCCTTCAGAGGCGACACCCACCCCCAGCGGCGCAAGGCACCGGCTCAACTGGGAGCACTGGGCCAGCGACCTGTCCCCACTGAGGCGGTCTGGATGCGAGCGAGAAGTTTGTTCATTCCCCCTGTGCTGTCACGTGGCTGCTCGGTGTTTTGGCGTTTTAATTACACACGGTCCTGTGTATTTAAGGCTGGTTTATGGGTGTTTATACTAATGCGTAAACCTACAATTTAGAAGCTCAGTTATAAATCAGCATTGCTGAAGGTCTTGTCCCTCGTGCCGTGAGATCGGTCTCCAGATTTAGAAGATAGGTTCGAGGGGGAAAAAAGGAGGATTGTTTAGTTTTCCTCTGGTTATGATGATAAAGGATCACAGGATGGGGTGCGAGGTGCAGCGGCTGGGCACAAAGATCTGCCAGCGTAACCCAGGGGTTGCCCAGAGTTTCCATTTTGACTCTGCTCTTATGAGTCTCTGCCATGAGAGACTTGTGTTTCTGCAGCAAATCCCAGCCCAGGAAGAAAAGCAGTGCCACAGCTGCTGATCTGGTGCTCACAGGAGGGTGGTGGCACCCCACTGGTGATGTCCTCAGATCAGGATGTGGGCTGCGATGACCAGAGCCCCGTCCTGCTCAGCACCTCAGGAAAGGAGCTTTTGTACCCAGGAGCTGCTGGCACAGACTGGAGCTGGCTTCCTCCAGCAGCAGTGACCAGTGGGATAGCACATTCCCACTGGTGGGTCATGGTCCTCTCCCAGCACATCCTAAGGACAACACCTCCACATTCATATTTTTATGTACAACATTTTTTTACAGCTTCAAGAATCATTCTCGCACCTTTGCCCCTTACCAGCTGCCATGGAGCCTGGCTGTGCCAGGGATGGGTTTGGGGTACTGGTGTGCTCCTGCAAACCCCCTCCCAAAGGGAAGGTCCCTGTCCCATGAGGGCAGCCCAGGGAGGGGGTGTTTTTGTAGGGAAAAACCCAGGGGCTCCTCAGCACCCTCCTGTCCAGCTGCAGTCCTTCCTCTCCGCCGTGGGTGCCGCGGCTTAGCTGAACATTTCCCACTGCCTCTGGCCCCCTTTTTCATATCTTTAGGGGTTATTCGGACAAAAGGGGGTGCGGGAGGGTGTAGGGGCAGCACAGTGGGCTGGGAGCGAGCCCATGGGCAGGATGACCCTGTGGGCAGGATGACCACTGGGGCTGTCAGACCCCCTGTCCCTGGACAGGTGAATCACTGCACACCTTCCTCGAGATCACGCTCCTGGCTCCCAGCCTTATCTCCCACTGCAGTTTCCTGGCTGGCGATGCCTCTCCTGGCTCAGAGAGCAGGAACACCCCGGAAGAGAGACAGTGCCAGCAGCTCCCAGCGCAAGGACGGGGTGGGGCAGGGGTCCCCCGGCCTCCCTGGGGAGCCCCAGCTGCAGGGGGCCGGGCTGTGAGGAGGTCCCACAAGCAAACAAAAAATCCCTGAATATTTCAGAAAGGTCTTTTTCTTCCCCCTCCACCCTTATTTCCAGTCCTCCTCCCACCTCTCAGGGCAGCCAGCAGAGCTGCTCCCTGGCCCTGTTTCCCCCTGCCCAGCACCCCGAGACGCTCCCGCAGCCACCAAGCCCAGCCGGGTCGTGCCAGCTGCAAACTCTCAGGTTTTTTCATTAGACATATTTTTTTCCTTCTCCTTTTCTTTCCCACCCCTTGCCTTTTCCCATGCCATACGCCTCCCCCTGGCCCCCCTCCCCTTGCCACCACCCCAAGCCCTCGGCTGGCCGAGGGGCTGCGAGGTGCGGGGTGGGTCTGGGGGTTGCAGGGGGCTTTGCATTGATGCATTGATCGCCCATGGTCTCCGCCTGACCTCCCTGCTCCCAGGGAAGCAGTCTCCATGGCTACTGGCCCTTCTCCTTCAGCGCAGACTGTAAATTCCTGCAGGCAAAGCCCAGCCTTGGGGGTGCGAGGGGGGGAGCCGTGAAGGAGTAACCAAAGCCAAATAGAAAGAAAGAAAGAAAGGCTGGGAGAGAGAAAAAGGGCGTTGCTTGGATGGGGCTCTCCTTTCCACTCCCCTTTCCCAGGTCCCCAGCACCAGGGCAAGGCGCCTGCTTCCCCCCTCCAGCACTGCTGCTCCTGCTCCTGCTGCTGCTGCTCTTGCAAAACTGGAATTGGCTGGGATTATTTAAGGGAAAAAAAAAAAAAAAAAGGAGGAGAANATAAATCAGCATTGCTGAAGGTCTTGTCCCTCGTGCCGTGAGATCGGTCTCCAGATTTAGAAGATAGGTTCGAGGGGGAAAAAAGGAGGATTGTTTAGTTTTCCTCTGGTTATGATGATAAAGGATCACAGGATGGGGTGCGAGGTGCAGCGGCTGGGCACAAAGATCTGCCAGCGTAACCCAGGGGTTGCCCAGAGTTTCCATTTTGACTCTGCTCTTATGAGTCTCTGCCATGAGAGACTTGTGTTTCTGCAGCAAATCCCAGCCCAGGAAGAAAAGCAGTGCCACAGCTGCTGATCTGGTGCTCACAGGAGGGTGGTGGCACCCCACTGGTGATGTCCTCAGATCAGGATGTGGGCTGCGATGACCAGAGCCCCGTCCTGCTCAGCACCTCAGGAAAGGAGCTTTTGTACCCAGGAGCTGCTGGCACAGACTGGAGCTGGCTTCCTCCAGCAGCAGTGACCAGTGGGATAGCACATTCCCACTGGTGGGTCATGGTCCTCTCCCAGCACATCCTAAGGACAACACCTCCACATTCATATTTTTATGTACAACATTTTTTTACAGCTTCAAGAATCATTCTCGCACCTTTGCCCCTTACCAGCTGCCATGGAGCCTGGCTGTGCCAGGGATGGGTTTGGGGTTTTGGTGTGCTCCTGCAAACCCCCTCCCAAAGGGAAGGTCCCTGTCCCATGAGGGCAGCCCAGGGAGGGGGTGTTTTTGTAGGGAAAAACCCAGGGGCTCCTCAGCACCCTCCTGTCCAGCTGCAGTCCTTCCTCTCCGCCGTGGGTGCCGCGGCTTAGCTGAACATTTCCCACTGCCTCTGGCCCCCTTTTTCATATCTTTAGGGGTTATTCGGACAAAAGGGGGTGCGGGAGGGTGTAGGGGCAGCACAGTGGGCTGGGAGCGAGCCCATGGGCAGGATGACCCTGTGGGCAGGATGACCACTGGGGCTGTCAGACCCCCTGTCCCTGGACAGGTGAATCACTGCACACCTTCCTCGAGATCACGCTCCTGGCTCCCAGCCTTATCTCCCACTGCAGTTTCCTGGCTGGCAATGCCTCTCCTGGCTCAGACAGCAGGAACACCCCGAAGAGAAACGGTGCCAGCAGCTCCCAGCGCAAGGACGGGGTGGGGCAGGGGTCCCCCGGCCTCCCTGGGGAGCCCCAGCTGCAGGGGGCCGGGCTGTGAGGAGGTCCCACAAGCAAACAAAAAATCCCTGAATATTTCAGAAAGGTCTTTTTCTTCCCCCTCCACCCTTATTTCCAGTCCTCCTCCCACCTCTCAGGGCAGCCAGCAGAGCTGCTCCCTGGCCCTGTTTCCCCCTGCCCAGCACCCCGAGACGCTCCCGCAGCCACCAACCCCAGCCGGGTCGTGCCAGCTGCAAACTCTCAGGTTTTTTCATTAGACATATTTTTTTCCTTCTCCTTTTCTTTCCCACCCCTTGCCTTTTCCCATGCCATACGCCTCCCCCTGGCCCCCCTCCCCTTGCCACCACCCCAAGCCCTCGGCTGGCCGAGGGGCTGCGAGGTGCGGGGTGGGTCTGGGGGTTGCAGGGGGCTTGGCATTGATCCATTGATCGCCCATGGTCTCCGCCTGACCTCCCTGCTCCCAGGGAAGCAGTCTCCATGGCTACTGGCCCTTCTCCTTCAGCGCAGACTGTAAATTCCTGCAGGCAAAGCCCAGCCTTGGGGGTGCGAGGGGGGGAGCCGTGAAGGAGTAACCAAAGCCAAATAGAAAGAAAGAAAGAAAGGCTGGGAGAGAGAAAAAGGGCGTTGCTTGGATGGGGCTCTCCTTTCCACTCCCCTTTCCCAGGTCCCCAGCACCAGGGCAAGGCGCCTGCTTCCCCCCTCCAGCACTGCTGCTCCTGCTCCTGCTGCTGCTGCTCTTGCAAAACTGGAATTGGCTGGGATTATTTAAGGGAAAAAAAAAAAAAAAAAGGAGGAGAAGGGATCAGAGCAGCCGCCAGAGAGAGGGCGATAGAGTCCACTTTCCTCCAACTGCCCTGGGTCTCCCTCCCTCGCTCTCTCCTCTTCAGCAACACCAAGAGCCCCAAACTGAACCCAGAGCAGCTTTTTCCATCAGTTCAGTTCCCTTCCCTCCCTCTGTCTCACACACGGCAAGGAGAGAGCCCCTTCCTCCCCTTGATTTTCCTTCGCATGCTCAGCCCCTTGTTTCCTTTAAAGCACTAGAAATCCCCCTTCTTGCCCCCGCTCCTCCCCGCAGACTGGGACTGCAATGGGAGCTTTGCAGATTGCTGGATTTTCCATCCTTTTCTTTCTCCTCCACTGTGGAAACACGCTGGCAAATAAAGCCAGTCAAGGTAAGAGAAAATCTTCCCTGCTCGAAGGTTTGCTGTTTGATGTGTGGATTGGGCAGCCGGATCTCCTCGTTAGAGCTGGGGTTTAAGTGCAGGCTGGAGAAGGCAGCAGCAGTAACAACAAACAGTGGAGGGGATTTTAAATGTCGCTTGCAGATATTCTCGCCTACTGCCTTGGACTGGGGTTGGGTTTGTAAACTCTTTAATGAGTTGCGTTTCTTAGACTTTGGGTTTTTTTGGTTTGGACTCTTTATCTCAAGGCAGGGGGTGCAGGGGCAGAAAATAAGGGTGGGCAAACAAGTCTGCATCCATCACAGGCAAAATGTGGCCGTTTGGAGGGGCTTGGGGGGCTCTGCTGGTTTTGTGTCTGCGAGATGGGGCTACCACGGCAGCGGTGTGGGCGAGGAGGCTGCTCCGGGCTGGGTTGGAGGGCAGGGATGGCGGAGCGGGCGTTGATAACGCCAGGAGGCTGCATCTGTGCTCAGGGACTTCACATCGGCACGGGGGAATCTCAGATGTTGGCTGCAGGGGTGTGGGCAGCAGGAAACTTCAGGTAGCTGAGCACAGCTAAGCCTGAAAATTAAGGGAGCTCTTTCCCTATCTCTTGGAGAGAGAGGTATGTCCCGTCCTTATCAACTTCGGGCTTTTCTGTTTCATAACTCCCGTACTGAGCCAGAGCCTCCCCTTCCCAGACGTACACACGGAGCTTTATGTATGGTCTATCTATACCTTTGCTTCTCTATAGCACCTCTATATTTAGCTCAGATTTTTTCTATACACGCGCGGGAGTGCGCGCGCCCACACGAGCACACACAGCCCTATACATGATCCTGTCGGCTGTCTCCGAGGGGGTTTTCTCCTTGATTCACCACTATCCGTACAATCTGTCGGGCTTTCTCCTTTTCTTTCCATAGCGTGTGAGGTTTCCCCAGCCCGGCTCTGGCTGTGCTGTTGTGGCAGCTGCGTGTTGGTGCGTACGGTGAGATTAAATAGCGTGTGAATGAAATCTCGGAGCGCAGGACATAATGAAAGATCTCTTGTAGGCGGATTCCAGCCACGCGCATGGTCGCCCGAGCCCTGTCACCGACAAAGTTAGAAGGAATTTCAAGGCTATTGTCTTATCTGGCTCAAAGTGTTTCTAAAACAATAGGCGACTTCTCCGGAGGGCAGCCTGGGCAAGCAGGAGAGATTTTCCAGGGCAAAGGTTTGGTGAGAAGGCATCCAGCTTCACGTAAAGCTTTATGATTTAGGCACAGAAAGGAATGCTTAGGTTTTTATCCCCCCTCAAATTATCTTGAGTGTATGCATTGCTTTCATTTCTTATCATAATATTTATTTATTAAGGCCTTTTGGTTTCCAGTTCCATTTAAGCCTGAGCCAGAATTGCATTAAAATAGCAAAGTGAAATTCCATCGTGCAGAGACTTGACAGATCCCTTCAGGGAAGGAGAGGGGTGGAGTGGGGGTGGAGAGAGGTGAGCTCAATCCTGCGCCGGGGTACATGGCCCGCCGTGCGCCTGGGACGGCGCTGGCTCCTCCCGGGTGTCTGGCTGCTCGCCAGCCAGGGGGGCTGCGCTGCAGAATGGATCCCTGAGGCTGCAGTTGAGGGGTTCTGTGGGCTGGGGAGGGGGAGGTGTCTGCAGAGGGGCAGAGGTTGGTGCCTGTGGGGCTGCAGGGACTCTGGGCAGGGGTGGGCCCGGTGCTGGTCCTTTTTGGATGAGGCTGAACTCTCAGGCATCATTAGGGCATCACTGACGGCAGGTACAACATGTGCCTTTCCTCAGAACTGCTGTCTCCTGGTTTTCTGACTGTCACCGAGCTCTTTGAACCCGCCCTGTGTGTCTGGGACGTGTTAGCAGCATATTTCTCAATACTATCAGGTGTGTGTGCCAGGTGGCACCCCAAGGATGGGGCACACATCACCCTGGAACCTTTGCCCTTTTGAGGGACAGCCACCCCTGCCAGGTGACTGTCACGGGCTGGGAAGGGCTCCTCTCCCATCGGATGGTCTTGTCTTGCTGGGATAATGTCGTGTCATGGGTCGGGCTTGCTGGCTCGTCTCTTGCACTGAATTACCCCGGAAAGTTTAGTCTGTGGGGAAAAATGGATTTAGAGAGATGGCTGCTGAGCCTGGAGGGTGTCTGCCAGTGGACCTGGCTGGCTATGGAGTCAGCTTAGGGCTAGGGAAGCTTTCAAGAGAGCTGACAATATAAATCTAAATAACCATAGGGAGGCTCCTGACATGCATTCACAGCTGGGATGGACTCTTTCTCTCTGTGGTTCCCAGGCCAAGCTGCCCAAACACTGCTGTGCCCACCACTCCTCCGGGTTTTAGATAGAAAATGTCACCCCCAGTCCCAGCCTCTTGTCCATCAGTCCATCTCACACTCTTCCGGGCAGAAGAGCTTGTGCTGAGCTCCTGCTCTCAGTGGAGCAGAGCCCTTACCCTCTGTCTGCCAGCATCAGTCCCTCCCTGCGTGCTGGGAGGCAGAGCCCAGGGACTGGCAGCTCTGCACCATCCTCAGGCAGTGCCAGCCCCTCTGGGAACACATCCCAGGATTTGCCACTTCTCCTTGCAACTAATTGCACATCCCCTCAGATGATGCCGTGGTATGGGTCTGGGAGGGAGCTGCAGCATCTCCCTGGGAGACCCTGGCACTCCAGTTTGCAGCCCTTGGCATCCCCACCACCCCCGCTCAGAGTCCCGGGTGGGATGACAGCCGCAGCCCAGCCCACTGGGCACTCAGTGGTCATCCGTGGTTGACCCCAGCCCTCGTGGCCGGTGCTGTGCGTCTGCCCGGGGCCAGAGCCACCGTCCCACGTGAGGGGCTGGTGTGGTGGATGCACCTGCAGAGCTTACACCGCCAGGGATTATTTTTCTGTATTTTTTTAAGGAGTCTAAAATTTTCCAATTGCAGCGTGGGGATGCTGTTTGGTTCCCCTCCCACTGCCGCCAAACCTCCTCCCCCTTGGCCTCTGCCTCCCTACCTCTCCGGCATTCACAGTGTGCGACTGTTGTGCCTGTCCCCTCCACCCGGCTGAAATATGAAATGTAAAACTGTAAACATTTCACATACACAGTTCAAAGGAGATCTTTGACTGAGGGCGTCTAATGTGCCTGTACCGAGATTAAAAAAGGGGAGGGGGTGGGTAGGAAGGAGGGAAGAAGAGTTTTTTTGTAACTGCCAACTGGAGTATAAATATTCAGGCACCTTGAGTCTTCCAGTGCCGATGTATTGCTGTCTCCAAACTGCTCGGGAGTTGGGGGTTCTTTTATTTTATTTTTATATAGATTTTTTTCCTTTGCAGACAGCCGCACCAGAGCAATCCATTTAGGAAAAAAGTATGCATGATTGACCTTAACCTTCACTTTCAAAATTCTAAGTCCCCTGAGAGGCTTTAGGAGAAGCCTGGGAGGGCAAATAAAGTTTGCTCTGTCTGGCGGCATTGGAGGATGCCCGGCTGTGTTTTGGAGAGGCTGTGTCCCCGCTGGAGATCTTGAGATTGTTGCTCCCGGAGCAAAAAACAAACAAACACATTTTTTAAGGCAAGGCTGGGTCAGTCCGATAAGCCAAAGGAACTGCAGCAATGACAATTCCCTGGGGAGATGAACACGCTGCTGGCGTGGAGCATCAAACCCTCTGTGGGGAAGTGGTGATGGAATTGGGTTGAAGTGACCAGGGTTGGCACAAGGAGGTGGGATGGAGGTGGAGGGACCACTTCCTGCCCAGGGAATGGTGGTGGAACTGGGATCCATCAGGATGATTCAGACTGCTGCAGAGGATGGACAGCTGGCTCTGCCCTCATGGGAGTGGGAAGCATCAGTGAGAGGGATAAAAACGCACTTTTTTGGGTCATTGACAGCTTTGGGGAAGCAAAACCCATGGCGAAGGGCATAAAGCAGGGTCTGGGCATTGGACAGTAGGGTGACCAGGCTGGGAATGGCCAGAGCTCCTCGCTGTTTTTCCTTGTCCTTCCACACTCCACCATTCCACAGGGCCAAGCGCTGGGGCTGCATCTCCTGTGCCCCACCTGCTCTCGGGAAAGATGGGTGGCTGTGGGGGGCACTGGGCTGGGTCAGGGGTCTCCACTGCATGGTGAGATGCAGACATCCCCTCTGAGCCATCCCGAGCCCAGGTACCTGCCCAGGGACCACTGGCACTCCCATCCTGGCAGCAAGACATCACCCAGCACCTGAGTCGGGATCTCTGAGTTCAGATGACATTTCTTTCACCAGTTTACAGAAGGCTGCCCTGCAGAGCATCCTCCTCCCCTCTCCTGGCCCATATCCCCTCCCAGGGGGCTGCCACTGCCCGTGGCCGTGCCCTGAGCCCGTCCTGCTGTGGCACAGCACAAGTCACCCTTGCGAGCTCCCTGGATGAACAAATGATTAATAAACTGCACCACAGTATCTGAGGTGGTTATTAATACCCTGGTAAAAGGAGCTACTGAAGTTATAAAGCTTTAATTTGGCATTAAGTCCGAGTGGAAACTCCTCATGTCTGCCAACAGCTACACACACATCCCCATACAGGCGGGCTGTTAATATATATGCCTATATAAAAACAAAGAATAAAATTAATTTGTAGAAAAAGCTGAAGCGCTTGCAGGAGAGGGGAAAAAGGATGGTGGCTTTGTTTGTTTAGGGTTTTTCCGGCCAGTTTTTGCTGCCCTGTCTCGCCCTTCTCAGATTTACTGGGACTTTCTGCCTATGGATAAAACCATCTTTTATTATATTTTTTAGAACAAAATAAGGAAGTGAGGAAAGAGCCTCAATCCAGGCTCTAAAAATATACGAGCTGTTGCTTTATCCCCCTACTCGCTGTCGGGCGTGACGCCGGCGGGCACAGAGGTGGGACCCGGGTGCCCGTGGGCTCTGCCACCGCCTCGCCCGCTGGCCCTCGGGCAGAGCCCTCCGGCTCCCGGAGGCTGCGCGCCGGTCCCGGGGA
>WEIT01038128.1:99899-118606 GCA_013389985.1 Dryoscopus gambensis
AGCTGCAGCTGGAGCGGAACGGGGCCCAACAGCCAGCGCTGGAAAATCCCACCCACAACGGAATAAAAAACATGGCCCGAGGCGCGGGGCGAGCGCCGCAACCTCCTGCCCTTCGCCGCAGCCCCCGGCGACGGCCGTGCCGGGGATGCTCCTGCCCTCTGGGGAGCCCTGGTCAGCCCCAGCGCCGTGGGACGGGGCCGTGGGGCTGGGCACGGAGCGGGGCCTCCGCGGGCGAGACCTCAACATCTTCATCAAAACCAAATTCCCCACCGGCTGCAGAATTCCCCAGTGCCGGGGGTTTGAGGTGTGATGTGCCCAATCGTCTGCCCGGTTTGGGCTCATTTCAGGCAGCTTGGGGTGAAAAGCAGCGGGTTTTGATTATTTGTGGAAGGAAGGGATGGAGGGGCTGTAGGGGTACGGGTCTGCAGGGGGACTGGCAAACCCTCCAGAAAGCCCACCTGGATTTGGGACCTTAACTGGAGCAGGTCCCCTGGAGCAGGGGGACAAGCAGGGCACACCCCAGTGAGGAACTTCTGAGAGCAAACAGGGACAGGAACATCAATAACGATTTTTTATTTAAAAAAAAAAATCTTCACTTGTCTCGAAGATGAACCCTCTCACATGGTGGCAGCAACTCAAAGCACCTGCAGTGAGGCCACAGGCAGCTTTTTGGATGGAGAAAATTCTCCTGCAGGAAAAACCAGCTGCCCTGAGAGAAAACCTTCCCTTTCATTGCTTGCGTTGACAAAAATGCTAAAAATTGAGTTTTTCAGAGAGTTTTACTTTAATTCACTACATCATTTCTGAAGGATACTGAGGAGCCAGGATTTCAGCATTCTAAAATCGGGATCTTTGCCAATCCCAGGACGGCTCCTGGGGTGCCAGGGAGGGTATTTACTCACTCTTCCCACAAACACACTTTTTTTTTCTTTTTCTTTTTTTTTATAATCCTGTAACCTTTCAGAATTACTCCAGCTTTGGAAAAATTACAGAGTGGAAAACTGATAATGTTTTCTTTTGTACTTTTGCTGCTGTGTAATCTTTCCAAAGTTAGAGACCTTTTGAAGTTACAGAATGGGAAAAAAGAAAAAAGATAGAAAAAAAAGATGCTGTACATGTGTGAGTGGGAAAGGGCCAGAGGTGTGTTCAGTGCCTCGTGCATGTTGCTCGTGGTCTTCAGTTTGAGAGCGCAGAAGGAAAAAGAAATAGGAAATAAAATTCCCCCAAAAGTGAGATTCCTGGCAAAAGGCTGGGAAAGTTTCAATGATGTGATTGATGCCTGGTGGATGCTTCACGTTTTGAGTGCTTTTAGGGAAAGGAGATGGGGTTTGATGGATGGTCTGCACAGTTTGGGTGCTGGTTCCCACCTGTGTGCCAGGGTGGGTGCCCGGCGTGCCAGACCTGACAACCATCACCTTGGCACCATGACTCGAAGCATCACAACGTGATTTATGACTTCGGGGGAACACCTGAAGGGGGTTCCCAACCATGCAGGGCCAGGACCAGGATCTGCAGATTCAGGAGATCTTTGGGTCAGCATCAGCTTTGCTGCCGCTGAGTTCCCACGCGCACTGTGGCCAGCGCTTGGCATCTCCCCACATCCCCCCGCTCCAGTGCCACAACCTCCCACCACCCCTCTGGGAGCCCAGTGAGGGATGCGGGAGCCTGAGGCGAAGTCACTGGGATGCTGAACAGCCACACTCAGCCCCCCGAAGGGACAAGAGCCCCGTGGGACCCCTGGCACAGGCAGGTGATGGCGCTGGGTGCTGGGGTGGCCGCAGCACCGCGGCACCGTGACCAGCGCCACGGCTGCTGTAGGTGCCAGCCAGAAGCGGGGCCCTGGTCCCCGTGCAGTCCCTCCATCGTCCCCACCGTGGTGGGTCAGCCTCCAGCCGGTGATTAATGGCCCAAGGGAGGCCGTGGTGGCCGCGGGCCATGGCTAATGTCAAATAACAAATATGAATGCGGGCTGTAAATATTTATACAATGTGCAGGCACGTGCCGCCTCCCCGGTGCAGAGACAAAGCTCTCCTCCTCCCGGCCGGGTGACTCACATCTCGCGGCAAAGAGCTGCCGGGGTGGCCAGGGCCAGGGCTCGGGCTGGCGTTCCCGCGGCCGTGGCCCCTGTCCCGCGGAGCTGCAGGGCTGCCTGCCCGCCCGCCCGCCGCTTGCAGGGATGTTTTGGGTCTCTGGGGAGCTGCTGGAGCACTTCTGTTCTTGGGGCTGCTGGAAAGCAGTTTTTTAAACGCAGCTGAGAGCTTTGAAGCCTCACGCTTCTCCTGAGGGGGTACAGGGAAGCTGGAGGGACTTTCAGGTCCCCCTTCCCCAGTGAGAAGCTTCCAATCCCTGTGACAGGAGGTGGAGGCAAATCCCTCCAGGAGCAGAGCTGATGCTCCCCACGTGCCGGTGGAGCTGGAGCCTGGGCTGCTCTGGGAGCCCTGCCCACGCCTGAGGGGCTGCGGGTGATGCTGAGCCCCCACCTGCCCCTCAGCAGCCTGATCCCCAGGCACTGGCAGTCAGGGAGGGGATGTGCCCGCTTCAGGGCACCACATCTGCCCGACTGCCAGAGCGGGGAAGGAAGGCAGTGAGAGCCAGCTGAGCAGCCTTTTGCTCACAAACCTCCACTCCACGTGCTCGAGGCTTCTCCATTTCCCACATACCATTAAAACCTCCACTCCCACGGCCTCCTGTCACGGCAAGCCCTTGGGCATTGCTGCTTGAGGCCATCGCCAGCACGTGGAGCTCTGGATGTGATGTCCTGGGTTCCACGGCACTGCATCCCAGAGAAAGGGGTTGAGGGACAATGGGGGATGGGGTCGATGCAAATTTTGTCTGTGTTCCCAAGGAAGCCTTGATGTTTTTCCCAGTTTTCCCTTCTGCTTCTCACTCCTGGATCCCAGGTTTATTTAGCGTGGTCCCTGCTAATTTGTGCACATTCCTTGGCACCTGAGAATAGAAAATGAGGACGATTATTTGGGTGCCTGGTTGGCTCAGGAAGCTAATTGGAGACAGAGACTTTCACCTCTGCCTGGGCTGGCTCCAGCCTGGACTAGGAGTGCTGGAGCAGCATTTCCTATCATCAGACACATGAAATGGCCAGGGAGTCTCAGGATGACATGTCCAAGAGGGGACACAGGTTGTGCTGTTCAGGAGCGGACCCAGCAATTCACCATATCCAGAGCCCATCATCCACTGCATCAGGGCTGCTTGAGGAGCCCGAGGCTGCTGGGATCCATCACCTTGGCTGGTGGCTCCCATGGGGACAGGGGGCAGAGGTCCCAGGCTCTCCCCATTGCTCCCCTCGCCTGTCCTCTTGCAGATGTTGATGAGTGCGTGGAGGGCACCGACAACTGCCACATTGATGCCATCTGCCAGAACACCCCCAAGTCCTACAAGTGCATCTGCAAGTCCGGCTACACCGGGGATGGGAAGCACTGCAAAGGTAGGGACACATCGCTGTCAGAGCTGGAGCCCTGCTGACGAGTGACAGCCCGGCCAGTCGGAGGCCAGCGGTGGCTCGTCAGCATTGGCCCACGCAAAAAGATCGCTTGTTTACCCCAGCCCACTGTAAACCTTTTATTCCCCTTTTCTCCCCAAACTCCTGGCCTGTTGACAGTGCATGGGGACAGAGAGGACTCTGACTGTCCTTGCTGGTGATGGTGGCAGCCATTGTCCTGGCATGGTTGGGGCTGCCCATGAAGGGTCACTTGGGGTTTGTATTAAACAAAGCTGGGCTTATTTTCCTGCAGGATTTCTGACACCGGGGCTGCAGAACTGTGTTAGCAGCTAAAACATAAGAAACTTAAAAATAAGATACAGAAACAGAGATGTAGATGGTGTAGACATCAATATACATGTAGATACAGGTGTAAATGTAGATATTGATATAGCTATAGGCATATATCTATATATAGAAACAACTGTGTGGGGAATGGAAAGAAAGTGGGTTCCTTGGAGCAGCAGCAGCAGCAGCAAAGCAGGATTGGGGCAGGGGAAAAATTCCCAGCTCTGCTCGGAGCAGGTTCAGGGTCAGGATGGGCCGAGTACAAATAGCAGAGGGATTAAAGCGCTCCAGGCACTGCAGGGCTTTGCCATGGAGACGGGCTGCTCTGCCAGCACCCTGGGAAATCCCAAAAGGTTCCCAGCACTCGGCACCAAGCTAAAGCTCTAAGACACTGGCTTAGCTGGAGGTCCAGCATCTAGACTGGGGAGAATGGGGATGGTTTTTTAGGGTCTGGAGGGATGCTGCAGGTGATAATGGAGGTGAGGACCTGCTGGAATACGCAGAGAGAGCAGAAGACCCCAGGGCGCATTACCAGCTGGGTGGCAAAGATGCTGGATGTGGGGAGCAGCGCCCATGGGGGGCAGCAGCCGAGGCAGCCCTGCAGCTCTCCTGCCCTTCTTCTCCCCAGACGTTGACGAGTGCGAGCGGGAAGACAACGCGGGCTGCGTGCACGAGTGCGTGAACATCCCCGGCAACTACCGCTGCACCTGCTACGACGGCTTCCGCCTGGCGCACGATGGCCACAACTGCTTAGGTGAGGCACGTCGGTGCATTGCAGTTCCTCAGCTGCTCCAGCACCTTGGCACCAACCTGCTGGCTTGCTTTGCTGGGCACTTCCCAAGACCCAGCACCCCCAGACGAGCTGCAGAGCCACGGAACCGCGGCGGCGCTCCCAGGGCGCCGAGCCGGCTGCAGGCGTGTCCTGTGCTGCAATGGCTCGCGGGGGACAGGATTGCTCCCCGCTGCACAGGGGTGATGCCAAGGGAGGATGCTCCATGCTGGGAGAAAAACTCGCTCTGTGGGTCCATCCATAGACTGGGAGGGTTGGGGTAAGGCAGAACTGGGAGAGTTGGGTTTGGGGTTTGTGGGGGTGAGGCACAGGCTCCCCACAGCCGCATCCTGCTGCCGCAAGCGGCCGGGCCGGCAGCTCTGCGCTGCTGCCGAGGGCAGGACCAGCTCACCCGGGCCCTGCCGCTCACTCTGCTCGTGCTTGAGGTCAGCCCTGCACCTGCCAAAATAGATGAGTTAATAGCAAATATGGTGGGGATGGGAACCAGCGAAGGGACTGGATAAATAATCCCCGGGCCAAGACAAACCCAGCATCTGCCTACGGAGCGGCCGTGCATCCTCCCTGCCACTTCCCACCGCCCCAAACTCCATCCGGCCGCGGCGGAGCCAAAGCTCCCGTCAGAGCCCCGGGGCCCATCGAGCTGCCCGCGGCCGTCACCCGCTTCCTCCCGCGGCATCCGCGGTGGGAGCTCCGGGGCGCGGGGCCGCCCGCCTCCCCTCCGCCTGGAGCTCATGCTATTTTCTAATTAGTGTCTGCAGAGGGGTCATTAATGAGCTCATCACTGGGAGGAGGAGGAGGGGGAAGGGATTATGGACACATACGCTTTGCATTAACCACCATCACCGGGATCTTTGCAGCCTCCTCGGGGAGGGGGGAGATTTACACAGCTGGGAGGAGGCGCGGGCGGGCGGCTCTGCCTTCCTCTCCCGGGGGAGGATGAGCCCGAGGAGAAGAAAGGAAAGCTGGACGTCATGTGTTTACAGAGTTGGGTGGGAGGGGATGGAGATGGCTGGGGAGCAGAGGGACAAGCAGGGATCTGGGGGGAGCATGCTGGCTCCCACCTTGAGCCCTGCCTTAGCTCATCCCAGCATCTCATCCCCGATCCTGACGTGCTTTGCCCAACCTGCCTGCATCCCCTTTTAGTCAAAAGAAAGAGAAGTAGAGCAAAACAGCGTGTTGTGCCCAGGCTCTGCCAGTGCCACGGGCAGGAGCTGAGCTGGAGAGGGGTCAGGGTACGTGCTCACCAGAGTCCACAGGCCCCTCCATTGCCCACCCCGGGCGACCTTTTGAACCAGGACAGGAATTCAAGCCCCCGTCCTGACACGGGCCCTGCTGGCTTCTGCCCATCTCTGTTGTGTTTAATAAAACAGGTATTAGAGCGGCGGAGTCTCGTTTCAGCCATCGGGTTTGAACGGCTGCCTCCTCATTTTTGAGCAGAACTGGAAGAAGTTGCAAGACATTAAGCCCTTGTTCTAAGCGGGGGGATTTGAGGAGAGTTATTGGCATCTGCAGGACATAGCTTGGCTGGGATGAGCACTGGAGAACGCCACGAGCTTCCTGCCATCACAGAGGACGTCCCTTTGTGTCTGGCTGCAGCCCGGGTGTCAGCCCCTCACTGCCCTGTGGGTGAGAGGGTGTTTTCAGCACCTCCTTTCCAAGACAGCAAGTTCCTGGGCTCTGCTGCCTGGTCGTTTCCAGCTGGAGCTGCAGCCCTGCTTTGATATTTCTGAGTGTCCTCTCAGGGCTTGCCAGGGGCTGGAGCGCAGTGCAAGGCACCCACACTGCTCGGGCATCCATCTGTCCATCCATTTTGCCCAAAAGCAAGGGGTTTTGGTGTGTGCGGCGCTGTTTGGGGAGGGGGCCGGTGCTGGGGGGCCTGGGAGCCCCTGGCGCGTGCCGTCACCGAGCCTCTATTCCGGCGTTTCCGGTGGGCGATGCTGGCGGGGCTCAGTTTTCCCCGCAGCCGCGGCTCTGCAACGCTCGAGTTCAGAGGACGTTTTCTTTGGCATGGGGCCCCTCGCTTCCCGGCCCGACACCGTCACCCAGCCCCAGCACCACGGGCAGAGGGGGCAAGGGGCGGCCACGGCACAGATTTGTCTCTGCCCGAGCCCAGCGTCTTGGTTGTTCTGGCACCTCAGGGCACTGGTGAGTTCAGCTCGGACCACTGTCCCCAAAAAGCCTCTAGAGAGAGCAGTGGGCAGTTGCTCTTCATTAAATGCAGGATTTGCAGGGCTGGAGCAGGAGCAGCCTGGGGCGTGGGCATTGCTGCTGCCACGGGGCCACAGCTCAGCCCCCTCCAGCCTTGGCTTGTTAAACCAAAACAGGTGTGAGGGCAGCCGAGCGGCAGGGCAGGGGATGCGAGTCTCCTTACAAGTAATTATCCCTGCTCTGGGCTAAGGTTTCCCAGCTCCTCCTAATGAAGTGCAGGCATCCCCAGCTGGCGACAGGCTCCAAGGGGCTGGGAGCAGGGGCCAGCTGCAGCCGGCGTCCTGGATGAGCATCCTGGGTGCTTTGGGGTTTCTGGGACAAGGAAAACCCCTTTCTCTGTGGTCTGGTGTTCCCTTCTGTAAAATGAGGCCATCAGTCAGGGAAGCTGTATGATCCCTGCACCCCCTCCTGCTGTGCTCTGCCTGCATCCCCTGCACCATCAAGCATTCCCCTTTCTTCCAGCGGGGGGATCACAGATGTAAGGCAGCAGTGGGTTACTGCCCCGCAGATCTGTCCCACCCGGTCCCCACGGCCTTGGTGTGCCAGGCAGCTGTGCTCACCCCCTGCCACCTTCCCTCTGCAGACCTGGACGAGTGCTCAGAGGGCAACGGCGGGTGCCAGCAGACCTGTGTCAACATGATGGGCAGCTACGAGTGCTTCTGCCGGGAGGGCTTCTTCCTCAGTGACAACCAGCACACCTGCATCCAGCGCCCTGAAGGTCAGTGCTCAGCAGCTCCACACCCCGGGGCACCCTCTGTCCCTGCATTTACCAGGCAGGTCTGTCCTCTGTCACCTCTGGCCACTCCTGCCTGTGTTTAGGTGATGCTGTCAGATTCGTGGTGTGGCAGCTTTGAAAGTGAATCCATGACAAACACGTTGGGCAAGGTGATAAATATCCTGCAGCAAAACCCTCGCAGGCCCCTTGGCCAGGCACAGCAATACTGAGCAGGGGATATTAATCCTATGCCCAGAGCAATTTATTGATAAATGGTATGACCTGGAGGTCCTCACAACACCTTAAGAAACACATCTTCCCCTGCCAGGTCTTGCACAGCACTGAGCCCTTCGTCTCAGTATCAGCTCTAAATTGTTGCCGTCTGGAGCAATCTCGTAGCCAAAATAGGAGGAAATGAGAGATTTTTGCGTCTCTGCTGATTTTTATCTCTGCTGCTTGGCAAAGCCAGCTGAGTGTTTTTGCGTTCCTGCTTCCCCCTTCCCAGCTGTGTTGGTCACTCCAGCTCCCCAAGAATCTTGCCCTGCCCAGGACGGCTGAGCAGCTGCAGTGGCATCTCCTGTGTCCCCATCCTTGCGTGTCCAAGAGGGATGGGCTGGCTGCTCCTTCCTCCTGGTGCCACAGTGGGTGCTCCCTGCTGGGGACAGGGATGCAGGTGCTGGGTGTTGAGCTCAATGGGGTTTAAAGCCACCTCGAGATGTGGGAGCAGGGTCTCACCCAAGGTGGGAGGGATCAAAGGCTGAAGGCTCCCAGGTGGTTTTGTCCACCTTCCCAAGCAGCTCTGTGCCAGGAGCTGGCCAGGGTTATCCTGTCCCCACAAGGCCTTCACTGACAAGGTTTCCCCTTGCTGCCATCACCTCCCCATCCCGTCCCACCTCAGATGTCCTTCTGCCGCTGCTGACCAGTGCCAGCAGCTTTTGGAGCATTTCTTTGCTTCCTTTTCTCTTTTAGAAGGCATGAACTGCATGAACAAGAACCACGGCTGTGCCCACATCTGCCGGGAGACCCCCAAAGGGGGCATCGCCTGCGAGTGCCGCCCCGGCTTCGAGCTCACCAAGAACCAGCGCGACTGCAAACGTAAGGAGCACTCCAGGGCTGGGGGTACGGCCTCCCAGAGACCCCCTAACCCTGTTCCTGTGGTACAGACACCTCCTGCCCCTGCAGCAAAGCCCTGAGCCCCTGGTAGCAGTTGGTTCATCGAGCCTGAAGCTCAGCACGCTCAGCTCTGCCTCTGTTGCCCTTACAGGCAATGCTTCTGGCAGCCCCCTTTGCCATGAGACCTTGTGTCCTTACATGACCAGGCTGAAATGGCAGTTCAAGGGGGTCCCAGAGGCTCAGAATCCCCTGTTCTTGTCCCAGTGTTTCACTTTCCAAAGGGGAGGTGAACAGGGAGAGTGCAATCGGCATGTGAGGAGCGCAGGAATCCTCTCCCTGGGGGTTGTGGTGCTCTCAGCCTGTCTGATCTCCTGCCAGCATCCCACTGGCAGTGCCAGGCTCATTAAATAGATATGTGTGTGTTTATGCAATTATTTTTATTTTGTTTTTCATTTGCTGTGTGCAGCAAACGTGTAAAATCGCTGATGAAATGGAGGTTTAATCCTATGAGCCTACTTTCCCTCTAAGCTAAATGAAGAGCACACCTTGCCCCCCGGGGAGGGCTGGCAGGGATTCCCAAAAGTTCCTGTGTCATTCCAGAGCTCAGGAAAGTTTCACCCTTCCCCCACAGCACTGGATTAAGGGTCAGGGTCAGCCAGCCCACCAGTCCCCTTTGCTCGGACTCCACTGGTGGCATTTAGCAGATATGCAGAGGGAAGACATGAGAAACCACATAACAGTTTGCATCTGCCAAGATCCCACAGGGAAAGTGAAGGGAATTATCTGTGAGGGAGGGAGGAAGGAAGGGAAGGAGGGAGGGAAGTCTCTGAGGGTACAGACGAGGTGTTT
Organism: Dryoscopus gambensis; assembly: GCA_013389985.1. Classification (NCBI taxonomy): domain Eukaryota; kingdom Metazoa; phylum Chordata; class Aves; order Passeriformes; family Malaconotidae; genus Dryoscopus; species Dryoscopus gambensis. Next base: position 109,359 of record WEIT01038128.1, read on the forward strand.
CCAAGCCAGCTTTATGTACTGCACGCGGATGCCAGGCAGGGAAGGAGGAGCTGAGGCCGTGGTGACAGTGCTGCTTTGCTCCCACAGTGACCTGCAACTACGGGAACGGGGGCTGCCAGCACACCTGCGACGACACCGACCAGGGGCCCAAGTGCGGCTGCCACGTCAAATTCCTGCTGCACTCGGACGGGGTGACGTGCATAGGTAGGTCGGGCCATCGCCCGCACGTGGCGTGGGGTGTGGGATGGCTCGTCTTGCTCCCCGGGTGATTTGTCCTTGGCCTGGTGCAGGGTTTTTCCCAAGCTTTGGGGATGCGGCGATTTCCTTTTGCTGAGGCCGGGGAAGCTCAGCAGAGTGTGAGGGAGGCTGCGGTACCCGCGGGGCGCAGGGATGTGTCTGCTCAGCCACACGGAGCAGAAGTGATCTCGGTGGTGCTTGAGGGGACACCTGGGGACAGGTTGCTGTGCTGGGGTGCGGGCAGGGCTCCCTGCCTGCCTCTGTGCTGCTGAAGAGAGAGCGGTGAGGATGTCCCCACGCTGGGAATTGTTACTGTTGCTGTCACTGGCAGCTTTTGAGGAGGGATGTGGAGGGGGCAGGTTTGCCCACAGCAATCTGTTCCAACTTGGTATTGTGGGGCCTCGGCTCAGGAACAATTGTCTTGCAAAAATAAAAAAAAACCAAAATCAAAACCCCAACAACCTGACAACTCAACCAGCCCCAGAATCGTCCTTTTCCTGTGTGTGTTTTCAAATTGTAAAACATCAAGCAGAGATACAAGTTTTACTGGTTTCATATGCTTGTGCTGTTTAACAGCTGCTTTGATTTAAAAAAATGTTATATTTGGGGAGTGATTAAGTCCACAATTGCTTGAGACATTTGAGTTCTTATTGCAAAATGAAAAAGAAAAAGGAACTGAAAGCAAGAGAGGTTTTGGCTTCCCCATGCCCCTGCTGTGCCTGAACAGAAAGCCCTCCGTGCTTTCCACAGACGGCTCCGTCCTCTGGGCAGAGGATCCCCCTGAGCCCCTGGCTGCTCCCTGCCAGCTGGAGGAGTGTTTGGGGCTGAGCCCCCAGCCAAGCCCTCCTGCCCATCAGCTCACTGCTGCCCTGATGTCACTGCTGTGCCCCAGCCCGCTCCCAGGATGGATCCCAATCCCTCCTGGCTGCTGGCAGGCGCTCGCAGCCCCTGGTTGCCGCCGTCCTCGTGTTTGCTCCCACAGCCATTGTGCCGTGTCCCACCTCTGAGGACCCTCCCAGCGGGTTGTTGCTGTGCCTGGGTGGGGAGCTCTCCTCCAACGGGGACCTCGGGACCCCGGGTGTGTCAGCTGGTGGGTTCCTCCTGGATGGAGGGCCCTGCGCGTGGCGTCTGACTTGGGCAGGTTTGGGACCAAGGATGCGCCCAGCCTGTTGGGTGTGGGGGGTGAGAGCAGCTCTCCGAAGCATCTCGTGATTTGGGGGATGCTTCAGAGCAATCCGTCTCCTGGGAGTGGGGGTGTCTCTGCACTCAGACCCTGGGTACCACAGGTGTGAGGGTGGGATTTGAGGGTTTCCAAAATCCCTCATCCTTTTGTCCTTGGCCAAAGTCTCCCTTTTTTGTCCCCACACCCTGCACTGTACCTGCTGGGAAGGCATCTCCCACCAGAGCCAGCACATCCCTGTGAGCTCTCCCCTTGTCCCCCTTTCCAGGGGAAATCAAACACTGCACTAGAGGATTTTAGGAGCAGCACCAGCCCAAAGCCCACCACCACACCTCTCTCATCCCTTTGGGCTCTGCAATGCCCTCTCACAGGAAGGGGCCTGCCCAGCTCCTGCCTTCCCTGGGGGATTCCCAATCCCCAGCCCCACCATGGGAGCACCAAGGGATTGTGCTCCAGCCGCTGGGAGCCAGCAGCCGCCCCACGGGGATGCCCGGCCGGCACTTACAGCCGAGGTACCTGCTCGGATATTTATAACCACCCTTTCTTGTTTTATGGCTCGGGCACAGCAAACAGCCCTCCCCCATCCACTGCCCCTTTCACCGCCCCTTCCCCATTTCCTCCAAAATATTTCATCATTTCAAGGGGAATAAAGTTTCCAGTGAGGGGAAACGCAAAGTCGTTCCCTGGGCCATGGGCTTTGAAATTGTACGCGGTGCGTTTGATGGGCTGCCGGGACAGGCCCCTGGTCCAGGTTCCCTTCAGATCACACCACGCGGCAGGAAGCACGATCAGCCCCTCTGAGTGACAGTTTCATTAGGCCACGGCCGGTGTTTTTCATTTTTCCGCTTTTTATTGCTGCTTTTAAAAACGCAGATAATGAGGAACATGCCTCTGAGCACAGGGGCCATCGCTAATGGCTCCCAACATGTCTGCAGGCGCGAGGGGGAGGGGTATCCGGGGGGGGAGGCCGATGACCTTATATATTTATATTTATGTTCCAAAAGCAGCCTTAAAAAAAAAAAAGAATTAAAAAAAGCACATAAAACAGCCCTCCAGCAGCCAAGGGTGCAGCGCCCGCGGGAAGATGCAAAAACAGCTGTCATGGTTGATGCAGATTTTGGCTTTCCAGGAATATTTCCCAGCCAGGGCATCACTGCAGCTCCCTCCCACCTATATTTGGGGTGCAGCAGGGCTGTCGCTGGCCCCCTACTTGTGGCGAGCCCAAGTGGAGCGGGAAGGGGTGGACGGGGAAGAAGTATGATTAGATGGAGAAGGAAACTAAACCCAGCTCAAATTTTATGGCTGATTTCCTGACCCACGCCCAGGCGGATTGCGGCGGCACCACTGATGCTCCCCAGCTTTGTGGAGCTGGCGGTGCTGGCGGCGGTGCCGGGAGCTCTGGGCCCACAGCCGGGGTGCACCGACCCACGGGTGAGGCTGAGCAGCCCCAGCACACCCAGGATTCGGGCTCACTGCTGGCTTGGCTGCTAAACCCGAGGGGTGCGAGTGCCACAGGCGGGATGTGGTTGCCTTCCCAAAGGCCGTGGCTGCGCAGAGTCCACCTGGCTCTGCTCGGGGATCACCACCTGCCCTGGCACGTGCTGGTTTTGTTCCCGACGAGGGCGAGGACCTGGATCCCCAGACTAACAGGCTGCACTAACGCTCCTCAGAACGCGCTTCTCCCGCTCGCATGGGGCTCCGACCAGCCCAGCACAGCTGGAGGGGGTTTGGAGAGGCTGAGGGACATGGAATGCTTGGGAGGTGGGAGAGAAAAAGGGTCAGTTCCCACCAGGCTGGAAAGGCAGCAGAGTTGAACCCACTGATGTGTGACACCAACCAAGTTCCCTGCTGGACACTGTTTCTAAATCACTTTTTTATAATGTTAAAACAGGGGAGAGACACTTCCAGCAACACGTTATCCTTGAGACGTTTTCTAATGGTAAATATTTTTGTTCTCTCTATCTCTACGAAGGGGTCTAACCGTAGATGGTCTCTCCTCTCGAGATCATAACGGGGCTCGGGGGCTGAGCTGCTGCGCTAACCGCATGTCTCACTAACCCTGCCCCGCTGCTGCTTCCAAACCCCACCAGGCCGGCCTGGGGCTGGGCTGGGGGACAGAGCAGGGAACCCTCCCCCCGCTGTGCTTGCATGAGACGGGGCTCTCACGCTGCTTTGGTGGATCCAGCCCGGCGCCGGAGCGACAATGTGCTTTGCAGTGGCTGTGGCAGTGGTTACCCCCCACACCCAGGAGGAGCTCGCAGTGGGCTGCCAGTGGCTGCGTGGTGGGGAGGGGGATGCTTGTGCCCATCTCTGCGCTGTGCACTCCCAGTTATCCCTTCCTAGCGCCCCCCCCGCTCGAGGATGGTCCCCTCTGGGACCTTCAGGGTGTCCCAGGGTTTGGCCTCGCCACGCAGTGTCTCTCAGCCCAGAGCTGCAGCAATGGCAGGGCTGCAATGGCCCTTTACAGGGCTGGGCACCTCCCCAGGGATTTCTTTGCATCCCCGTGGGGTCCCCAAGCTCTTCACAAAGGTAAGGTGATGCCTCTGCTCTGCCACCAAGGAAACCGAGGCAGAAGGTGCAGCAACTTGTTTGTGGTGGGGAGTCTTGTTCCTGGATGTGCTGGGCGCAGGCAAACTCCTGGCACATCCAGAAGCTGTGGGAGTGCAGCTCACCAGCGCGGGGAACACCGACTGCAGCTTTTGGGGGACTCTGCAGAGCCTTTCACTCAGGGGTGGGAGAAGGGGGGGGACCCCAGATCTGCGCCATCACCACGCTCCAGCCAGCCCAGCTGTCATTCCTCCGATTACCACGGAATTATCCCCTCTGGCTCGTGGGATCACATCCTGCAGAGATATTGTCGCTTCTGAGAAGGTGGAGGTGAGGCCACAGTGTCTGCCGTGAGGGTGCTGAGCAAGGCCAGGAATGCCATGGCACAGCAGTCGGGCAGTGAGAGCAGAACTGGGGTGGAGGAGGGTGGAAAAGAGTCTGAGAGAGTGTGCGTGTGTGTGTGTGTGTGTGTGCATGTGAAGCTTTGTCCTCTCCGTGCCCGAGCGATGGAGGCCTCACCACAGCCCCGTGTGGCTGGTGAGCCACGCCAGGCTGGGAGCAGCCCTGGGCTGCCAGCTCCGTCGAACAATTGCCGCTCCCGGGGCCATTCCGGAGCCCGACCCGCGCCGCCAACCCCCACTGCCTCACAGGTACCCCAGCAGCCCCCTCCAAGCCTTCTGCAAGCCCAGGACAGGCTCCCCCCCTTCACAGAGGGGTTTGCAGTGGTGCTCTGGCTGTGCTGGCTGAGCTCACAGCCAGTGGCCACCCTGGGGCCACCCAGCTGCCCTAGGCTGGTGAGTGGGACTGGCTTTAATCTCAGCTGAAATCCCAAAGGTGCGAAGGGGCCAGGAGGGGTGCCGTGGTGCTGGAGGAGGTGTGAGCACGGTGACAAGATGCCCAGGGCACGGCATTCTCTGGAGAGCCCCATCCTCCCTGCTGCAGCTGCTTCTCCAGCCTGATCCCGCTGGCAGCAGCACCTGAACCAAGCCAATCGTCTCATCTCAGTGGTGACCCTGTTAAATCAATCCTCCCCGGGCTGCTTCTGCATCAGCTGCTGGAACAAAGGCTGGCGTTAAACAAATGATTCACTGGGCTTTCAGAAAGTTTCCCTTCCCTTGGGCGCGGTGTCCCCTCGCCCGGCGCCGCGGGGAGGGGGATGGCCCTGGCACGGCTGGGCCGCGTGAAGCGCGGGGACCTGGCTGGAGGAATAATATCTGCAGAAATCCTTCCCCTGCCATTAGGTTTTGTAATTGTGCTGGTGATTAATTTCATAAAATGGTCCCTTTTGTTCTCCTATTATGGGACATCATAAAAATAGCAGTGGCAAGATGAGCACAGAGCGATCCCAGCTCCCGAGCCCCGCAGCAAATGGTTGGATGGTTCAGTCATTCCCACCCCATGCGGCGCTTGCAAAGAGCAGGAGAACCTGGGATTTGCTCTTTCCAAGGAATTTCTTCCAGGCATTTTCATCTTGGGTTCCTTGAAGCCCAAATGCTTCATTTATCCAAGCAACCAGCCTTCTGAAAGGAGTATTTTATTATCCTTTGTGAACAACTTAATGCACTTCAAACCATTGTTCTGGTGGTTAGGGTTGAAATTGAGGATTGATCTCACAGGGAAGCTGTCAAGCTGAAAATGCTTCATTTAAATTAGTGTCCCTTCTAGTCCTACCAGCAACAGCTGACTTTGATAATACTGCAATAATTAGCTTTTTTTTCTTCAATTGCATTTTTTTTTCCACTGATGCTGCCTGCCTCTGAGTGTGTGTTTTAATTAGATGATGTGCCTCCCAAATTAGCCTGAGACATTGGACCAGCCACCGTGCCTGAGCAGTGGGTGACGGTCAGGGACCGACGGCACAGGGTCACCCGTGGCTTTGTGGCTTGGTGGCAGCGAGGGGGACAGGACCCCCCTGCGACCCCAGCAGGGAGCTGGGGCTGTGCACCCACACCCCGGGGAGCCGCAGTCTGGGCACTCCCAGCAGGACCCGTCTCTGGCTGCGTTTGCACAAGTGCTGTGACTTTGTCCCTGGGAAATTGAATTCCTCCTCTTCGGAGCTGCCAAAGGTGGCCTCCACGAGGCCCTGTTTGTGGGGGACACCAGTCCCCATGTGTTCATTATTTCACGGCTCTGTGGCCTCGTTGCTGTTGTGTGAGAAGCCAAGGGTGGTTTCCATGGGCTCTGCAGGGAGCTTTGTACCCACTGCCACTCCCAGGCTGTGGCATGGAGGACATGTGGGTGGCGTGACTCCCCCAGCCTTTTGAACACCGGTCCCTCACCGCAGCCTTTCTGTCCCCTTCCCGTGCAGAGACGTGTGCTGTGAACAACGGGGGCTGTGACAGCAAGTGTCACGACGCGGCCACCGGCGTCCACTGCAGCTGCCCCATGGGCTTCATGCTCCAGCCCGACAGGAAGACGTGCAAAGGTAGGTGGGTGTGAGTGGGGCTGGGGTGCTCACTGCTCACCCCTGGGTGCCCCAGACCCCCACTGCGTCCTCAGTGCCTGTAGGAAAGGCTCAGATTTAGCTCAGCTCGCCACTGCCCACAGGCTTGGTGTTCACATCCGTGGGGTGGGACAGGAATCACCCCCAGCACGGGGGCTGGGACGCCTTGCTGCAGGCACCGTGCTTGGCCCCACTCCCCTGGGAAGCCTGTAGGGAGGAGGAAAAGGGGGTCAGGTCAAGTTGGAGGCAATGGAGTGGCCCTTGGGGGACTAGAGGGTCCTGTCCCATCTCACTCCATCCCACTGCCTCAGCTGCCCCGGGGGAAGGGCTGGATGTGCAGGGAATCCACACCTGCTCTGGGAGTGTGGGATGCACTAGTCCCTCGGGGCACACTGCCCAGCCAGGTCCAAGCACCATCTCCCACATGGGGGAGGACACCCCGAGATGCTGCACATCCCACCAACATCCCCAACCACCTGCCCCTGCCAGGCAGGGCAGTCCGGGCTGCTTTCCCTGCACGCCAAACTTGCCCCTCTCAGGGCTGGCCGGTGCCTGCGTTGTGTCTTTTGGCAGCTCTCGGAACTTGACCCCAGCTGAAAGGAAAGCCTGTCCCGCTGCTGGCTGCCTGTCTACCTACTGAGTGCTTCCAGAACCCCCTGCCCCTGGTATTTTATCAGAGCATCCACCCCTCTCCACTTCTGCAGTTTCCAGCGATGTGCAATAACCCGGAGCCATGCCCCCGGTGTCTGGGGTTTTATTATGGCTGCAGGCAGGTTTACAGCTCGCTCCCTCGCCGTCATAAAAAGAAAGAAAGCCTCAGCCCCAGCGAGGCAGAGCTGCTGCCACAGCCCTGGGGGATGCAGGAATGGGGCAGGCCACTGCCTCCTCCTGGTGTCCTTCCATTTCACAGGTTGTTTCCTAGCAGTAAATTTTGTGATTAGTGGGAAAACAACCAAAAACCCCACATCCCAGCCTCTTTCCAGGTTGTTGGGGCTCTTTGCAGTTACTGTGCGTCATCCTTTCTAGCTTCGTTAATGGCAGGAAGAAGATGGCAAGCAGAGAGGCAAGGGCTGAAAAGCAGTTATTTTGTTGAAAGGCTGTTTTTGAAGGATGGGTTTCCCTTCCTGGTTTTCTCTCTCTTCCTGCTACTCCTGGCCCCTCAAAGCAGTCCCCAGCCCAAACCTGTGGCTCTGCAAACTCTGGTCTGGTGCTCTCACTCAGCTCTGAGGCTCTTTTGGGGCTCCTGGCTCTACTCTAGGGGACACTGAGACCTGCAGAATTTAATCATTTTGCACCACTTCCAAGGAGAGCTGAACCCCAGAGCCCTGACCTGGCCCAGTGTCACACGTTGGCTCCTCAGATGCACACAGAGAAAAGCAGCAGCCACGTTCCCCTGGTGACCATCAGAGCCCAAAGGGTTTCATCCATTTTCCAGCTCGTGGTGGGGACAGCATCAGGAGGAGAGCACTGGGCTCTCCTGGCTGAGCATCCCGGCCAGGGCGTGACGGGTGTCCCTTGTCCCCACCAGACATTGACGAGTGCCGGCTCAACAACGGGGGCTGTGACCACATCTGCAGGAACACGGTGGGCAGCTTCGAGTGCAGCTGCAAGAAGGGCTACAAGCTGCTCATAAACGAGAGGAACTGCCAAGGTAAGGGGCAGTGAGTGCCCAGGCCCCCTGCCCTGCCTCTCCCTGCACTCCTGTGTCTCCCACCCTCCCATGGCTGCTGCTGCAGAAGTGCTGCCCGAGTTGCTCATTCCTCTGGCTTTCCTGTGCATACATCCTTCCCGGGATTAGTGTTGGATTTAGGTTCTGGTCTGGGGCTTAGCCCTTCAGTCTCAGAGCTGGGCTCTTGCGGGCTCTTGCAGAGTTACAGCCAGCAATTGGGCAGACGCCAGGGTTCCCACCTCTTGGAGGGCAGGAGTGGGGAGAAGATGCCTCCTGCTCACTCCAGAGGGAGCTGGCTGCTCCATGCTGTTTCTTCCACCTTTTTCTCCCTGTCCCAGCGTCTTTCTATTCATCCCACACAAACCCAGCAGGTCACTGGGCTGCCCCCGCAGCGCATGGCCGAGGTCAGCACTGCAGGTGTGCATGAGCCTGAGTGTTGCCTCCTGAAAACACACGGCCGGGGAGGGAGGGGGCTGGCAGGCTCCGGGGCTGCCACTGCTTTCATCTCCGTCCAGGTTCTGTGCTCTGGTAGCTTGACGTGAGCGCGCCAATTAACTTAATGAAGCCAATGAAATGATGCTCCAGCCCACCAGGTTGGGTTCACCTCCCAGCCGGGGCCTCCCTGCCCCAGCGAGGTGCCCGCGGGGCCGAGCAGACATTGCTGGCACCGTCCCCGAGGCAGGACCTGCCTGCGCAGCATTCCTGATCCCTCCCTGGCATCCTCCTGATCCCTCCTTGCCCTGGCTGGGCAGCAGCTGGAGGCTCTTGCAGCCCTCCCATGCCAGGGACAGGGTGCTGGCCCTGTTTGGCCCCACCTGAGGTGCAGAGGGGCTGCAGGAGGTTGTGGTGGGGGGGTGCTGGTGTAGTGGGTGAGGAGGAGTGTGGAGGGAGGGAAGGCGGGAGGGAGCTCAGGGTTCTGGAGCGTACTGATGTTGGATCCGGAGCATCCTGGTATTGAATGCCCAGGGCAAACTGGTTCTGGACCCTTGGAGGGTACCAGTGCAGGGTCCCACAGCATCCCAGTGCAGCCTCCAGCTTGCTGGAGCAGCAGCAAGGGGACAGTGCCTGTGCCGGGACGGCCCCTCTGCCGGGCCAGCTCTCACCTCCTCCCCTCACCTTTCCTCCAGACATCGATGAGTGCTCCTTTGACCGGACCTGCGACCACCTCTGCA
>WEIT01038128.1:132801-142875 GCA_013389985.1 Dryoscopus gambensis
GGTGCGGGGAGCGAGGGGCGAGGCGGCACCGAGCCGAGCTGCGCCCCGAGCGGCGGCGGGGACGGACGGGGCGGTTTGCCTCGCTCCTGGAAATCAAGCCGTAAAATATTCGGCTATCTCCGAGGTCGCCCGTGAAGAACGCGCTGTAGCTCCGTTGAAAGATAACCTATCAGCAGAGAGGCTCTTTAGCAAAATGTTCTTGTGGGGGTGTGGAGGCTTTAGCATCATTTGCTTAGAACCTGAAATTCTGTTCCCTCAGAAGGCTGGAAATTAGTCAGGATAGGGAGGAGAGAGGGAGGATGCTTCCGGGGATAAAGCTCATCACCCTACCCCTGTCTCCTGCAGCACAGGACGTGCTCAGCCTGTAGGTTCAGGATTTAAAGTACTTGGAAACCCCACAGATCATTTTGGAGGATGGGAAGGGCTTGAATGTGACCTTTGTACAGTCTCTGAGAAGAGTCTGTCAGTTCACTGGCATGATAAGCTTTAGTTCATATTTGGTTGTGGAATGGATTGTTATCCCTGCCTGCTTTTAGTGTGGGAAGGATGCAGCCTTGTCCGTCCTAATCCTTTATAACCTCAAAAGTCGTTTGGGGCCATTCAAGCCTTTCCTAGTGTGCAAAAGTGGAGAAACTAAAGGAGAAGGAGAAACGAAGGGGAGAAACTTAAATGGAACTGTTCTTTTTACTTAAGGCTCCCAGGAAACACGACGACCCCGTGTCCCACAGGCCCCTGGCTCTGGGCCCCAGTGCTGCCAGCAGGATCCATGTGTGAGGAGTCGGGGCAGGATGGAGAGCCTGGGGCTGCCAGCAGTGACCCTTGGGGACGGGAGCACGGCCTACCTGCAGCAGGCTGGCAGAGGTAACAGAGCCTCGGCTGCCAGGGCTGAGAGTCTCTTCCTGGCTCTGAGATTAAAGTCAGACTCCCCAAAAGTGCCCCTCACGGCGTGGGAGCTGCCACACATGCACGGCCACCTCGCACGGGCAGCTGGCGACTGTTGGATTTGCACTGATGTCTGATGCGAAATAAAACACAAATCAAACATGCCTCTGGTTTGGAAATGAAGCTGTGGAGATGGGAGAGCTGCTGCTGTAGAAAATAAAGGTGCTGTTCAGACTAGAAGAGCCCTGTTCTCTCCAGGGTTGCTGTGGACAGGGAGCTGATAGTCTCTGTTCCACCAAAACTTCCCCTGGGCCGAGCAGGTGGTTTTGCATCACTGGTGTGTGCAGGGTTTGGTTCACAGCAGTGCCTTTCTCACTCAAAGAGGTGCCAAATTCAACGCCTGCCCTGACTCTGGTGTTTGTGAGGTGCCCCTTTCTCTACCACCCACTGCTCCCAGGAACAGGAGCACAATTTCTCAGCCTGCAGAACAGGATGGAGGAGTTGTGCAGCTCCGTGTCCTGGGGGTTGCTCTCCTGCTTTATTTTCTGTGCAAACTCACTGCAAGTTTATTACCCGTGTGGAGCTGGACTGTCTTGGAACCACCAGGTTGTGTGACCCCCCTCAAACCTTATACTCCAGGTGAAGCCAACCCGGATTCTCCACGTTCAGTGCGATGGAGCAAAGTCCTCTCTGCATCAAATCATTGGGTAACTGAGTCTTTATTACAGGTTTGTGCAGAGTCAGGCTTTGGAGGAGTTCAGTCTCTACAGCCCAACACTGGCAGCACTTTAGGCCCCTTTAGGTGCTGTAATTGTTTCCTAAGAGTTGATCCCCTGCCAAAGTAGAAGATAAATCTCCAGGCACTTGCTGATGCTGCTCAGCACACCCAGTTGATTTTTTTCTTCCAACACCATTCTAATTGCTTTCTCTGTATGCTCTGCCTTTCTGCTCCTTGGCACGAGGAGCTGTGAGGGGGCAGCTCCCCAACATGTGATGCCTGAGGGTCTTCGTCATGTGTCCTGTCTAGAAGAGGGCGATGCCAGCATTTTTGGGAAGTGAAGTGCCTCTGTGGGGCAAAAGATGATCCATAACAGCCTAGAAGTGACAATTTCTCCCTTTTGTGGGACTGGGGGAAGCATGTGGGACAGAGGGACTGGTCTCAGCAGCTGATGGCATGTTTTAACTGTTCCAGGTGAAAAGCTGGTTGAAGGGCAAGTCATTGAGCTTGAAGATGGGACCACAGCTTATATCCATCAGGTGACAGTTCAGAAAGGTGAGGAGAACATTTTCCCCTCTTTCTGTTTGGAAGAACACTGTAGATGTGGCTGCAGCTCTGCAGCTCCCAGCACTTTGGCTCCTCTGTCAGTTCAGCTCTTAAAAGTCCATGTGAGTGTAGGGTTTCTGTTGGAGTTTTCTTTCATGTGGTTTTGAGGCTGAATAAACAAGGACATTGCCTGCAAAGTCTTTAGCAATGTGGTGAGAAGGTGAGTTTGGTGGAGGTGGAGATAAATGTTTAGGTCTCACTTCACCTGCAGGCTCTCCCTGTTGTCATACCACAAGTCCGGTGAGCTGTGTGCTGTTGGTGCCAGCCACAAAGCACACACAGAGTTTATTTCATGTGGGAGCAGTTGGGCAGGAATTTCCTCTGAGCTGTGAGATAATATATTACTTCTGGAATGGGTATTGGTGAGAGGGCCGTGTGGGGATTGTTGGGAACAATGCCACCTTGGTCATTGACCCATCAGCCAATGTCATCTCTGGAATTAGGTGACATTAGTCTAAGAGGTGTTGGGAATTCAGTTTAAGTGGCAGGCACCAGAGTGGCATGGAGGAAGCATCCTTGGCCATGCCAAGATGCAAAAGGGCAGGTAGAAAGAGCTCTGTAACCTTGGGCAGTCCTTCCTTGATGCTCCCAAGCTCCTTGTATGCCACTTCCCTCTTCTATTCTCCAAAGGCTGCTTGAAACCCATTTTTTATAGCTTTCCCCTCTTTATCCTCTTCCCTGCCTTCACATGCACAGTGAGAGGGGTTTTCCTTCTCACCCCTGCTTCCCTGCCATGGGATGTTTGTGTTCTCCTTCACACACCCCTGTGCCAGAGCCATCCTTCTTGTCTGGGCTATAATCAGGCATTTGGAAATTCGTGAGAGATTTCATTACTCCTTTGAGCAAAGGAGGTGGCAAATCTGTGCACGAAGCCTTGAAAACCTCATCGTTCACATCAGAAGGGCTCAAATGGTGTCTTAAAACCTACAGCTGGGGTTGCCTTTTGGGGCAAGCAGGCAGCCCTGCGTCCTCTCCTCGGGGCCTGAGCTGCCACAGTGTTCCCCCCAGCCTGAGTCTTCCAGGAAGGCGTGTGGATGTATTTCTTTTCTCTTAGAGGCTGTGGCTTTTGAAGATGGGCAGCCAGTGGTGCTGGAGGATGGCAGCATGGCCTTCATACACAGCACAGCTAAAGGTAAAGCACTCCCTGCTCTTTCCCTGGCAGCTGCAGAGAAGCTGCTGAGGTGTCTCAGATTTCCAAGGCTGGGGAGCTGAAGCACTTTTTTTCTGCCTCACACTGAGCTTTTTTTCAGCTGAATTTTTTTCAGCTCCTTACCTGTGATGTTTCCTCTTGCAGACAGTTATGAGCCTGGCACATTCCAGGCCGTCCAGCTGGAGGATGGCTCCACTGCCTACATCCACCGTCCTGTCATTGTGGCACCTGGCAGCACCATCCTGGAAGTGCAGACAGAAACTGGGCTCGAGGAGTTGGCTGGGGAGGAGGAAGATGACAGCTTCGATGTGGACACCATTAATGCATTACAGCAGTTTGGCAGGAAGGTGAGGGCACAGCATCTCTTGGCCTGAGTTTGTGCTGTCCCTTCAGCACTTCTTGTGTGCATCTGTCTGTCAGCAGCACCAGCTTTGAGAGAAGCAGCTGGACAAGGCTCCAGTGTGAGTGCCACTGGGTGAGGGGTGCCTGGCAGCTGGGGACCCAGAACGGGGCTGTTTGGTCCCGTGGAATGCTGGGCCTGCCACCCTTAACCTGCTGCAGGCTCAGGTTTGGGAGGGGAGGAGAGCTGCTGTGATACAGCCTTTGGTGTGTCAGCAGTGGCCAAGCCATGGCCACTGTCCCCATGGTGAAAGGCCTCAAAAACCAAAGCAGCTTCAGATCCTCAGGTGCTGTCACTGCAGTGTCCCACCTCAGTATCCCGGGTGCTGCCTTTCTCTCCCATCTCCACAGTGCTGTGCAGAAGGGGCAGCCAGGAGTGTGCTGGCAGTGCTGAGCGGGGCACAGACCTTCCTGCTGTGGCTCTGTGGGGAAGGGTGGGGTGGCACTGTGGCTGTCACTGCCTTCCTGCTCCACGCTGGACTGGGAGGCACAAACAGTGCCTGTGCCTCTTCACTCACAGGGCTCTGACGAGGAAGAGGAGGGAGTGACAGACACCTGCTGTGTGAAGAGTAAGGACTCCAGCAACGTCCCTTCCCAGGTCTGAATTTTTCAGTGATTGGAACTAGGCCGAACTCCTCTTTCCCAGTAATTAAAAAAACGTTGTGGCTTCTCTGCCGAATTAGCAAATGCTAACTGTACATATTTCAAATGAGCTGAGAAAGGGAGTTTTGTGTCTGAGAACTCCCAGTGAGCTGGGAGGTGGGAGGGGGAAATGCAGGTTCTTAGAGCCCTGTCACCTGGGCTTCACCGTGTGGGTACAAGCTGGTTTGTAGGAACATGTTTTTGGAGGATAACTGCAGGAGTGCATATGTATGGCAAGGAGGGAAATATTTGTGTGGGCTTGGTGAAGCTGTGGTGGCTTGCTGGATTGATTCCCGTACTTGTCTCAGCAGGATTTGCAGGAGGAGGAGGTGCAAAACCGCAGGAAGGGGCAGCAGGCTGGCAGCAGAGCTTTCCGCTGTGGGTACAAAGGCTGTGGCCGCCTCTACACCACTGCCCACCACCTCAAGGTAAAGCAGGTGACGTGGCAGTGTGCAGGCCAGACCTGTCCCAGGTTACACTGCCAGAGCAGAATGCTCCATTGTGTGCAGCTGAGCTATGTGCTGAGCTCCCCAAGAGACCCAGATGTGTCAATTGGCCCAGGCAAAATCCAGCAGGGAACTTCAAATTCTCTCCACCAGCATTTTTCCTCAGTTTTCCTTCTTCCTTGCCTTGGACCTCATTTTAGGGACCTGTTCTTTCTCTTCCAGGTGCATGAACGTGCTCACACAGGTGACCGGCCATACACGTGTGACTTCCCAAGCTGTGGGAAAGCATTTGCTACAGGTAACAATTTCTCTTTTGAGCAGATTTTGTTTTCTGTCCAACCCAACCCCTGCTGAGCTTCAGTCCTTACTCTGGTGCAGTAGAGCACAACGTCCAGAGCATCTAAAGCAAGGGAATCATGGCACAGGAGCCTGCTGGGACTTCACTGATTGTGGGCAGATAATGGTGGAAGCAAGGGTGGAAGTGGCGTTCGGGCTGTTTGGTTATTTCTTCCCCTTCAGCTTTGCAGGCACAACACAGACGCTCAAGTGGACTGAGGGGTGGTACTCAGCTTGTCACGGTGTTTCCTTCTCATTACAAAATTAATTGTCCTGGACAGGGTACGGGCTGAAAAGCCACGTGAGAACCCACACAGGTGAGAAACCGTACAAGTGTCCAGAAGACCTGTGTAGCAAAGCCTTCAAAACCTCCGGGGATCTGCAGAAACACATCCGCACACACACAGGTGAGCAGCATGGGGGGAGAACTGCATAGGGGGACAACCCAGTGAAAGGCTCTCCAGGGCACTGCAGGGGGCTGCGTGGTGGCAGGCCTCACCCACATCGCTCTGTCCACGCAGGTGAGCGTCCCTTCAAGTGCCCCTTCGTGGGCTGTGGCCGCTCCTTCACCACGTCCAACATCCGCAAGGTTCACATCCGGACGCACACGGGCGAGCGGCCCTACATGTGTCCGGAGCCTGGCTGTGGCAGGGGCTTCACCAGCGCCACCAACTACAAGAACCACATGAGGATCCACACAGGTAGGAGGGGACCAGCTCGCCTGTCGCTAGTGGACACAATAAGGACACGTAGACAGGACAGTGTCAGAAGAGAAGAAAGCAGCAGCAGCAGAAGTATCTTTATTGCTACTTTACAGTATTTATAGATTTCTTATAACTACAGTTGATTGGAAGGTTGAGGTGACACGTCTTCAATCACATTGGCCGGACCAAGAGTCCATCGACATTTCTCCATCATGGTAAAGGAATGTAAATAACAAAGAAAGCAGTTACAATAATAACAGGTGTTATTTACATGAAGCCGTGAGAATCGTGAAGCTCTGACTCCAAGATACGCAAAAGAATCAGAGAGGCTGAAAACCAGGGCAACACTCCCCACAGCCAGCAGCAGGGAGATTGGTGGGGCTGGAATGGGCATTTCCAGGCTGCACATCGCAGGGGTGGATCTGGGAGTGGCTGGGGAGTTGGAGGAAATAGTGGGAATTGCTTTATTGCATTGATTGCTGTTCTAGCAGTCTGTCTCCAGGTGTTTGCTCTGGTGGGGAACCCCTCCCCGGAGCATGAGGAGGGTGAAGCTCAGCTCTGTGGCCTCTGCCCTAGGAGAGAAGCCGTATCTGTGCACCGTGCCGGGCTGTGGGAAGCGCTTCACAGAGTACTCCAGCCTGTACAAGCACCACGTGGTGCACACGCACTGCAAGCCCTACACGTGCAGCAGCTGTGGCAAGACCTACCGCCAGACCTCCACGCTGGCCATGCACAAGCGCAGCAGCCACGGCGAGCTGGAGGCCACCGAGGAGAGCGAGCAGGCCCTCTACGAGCAGCAGCAGCTGGAGGGTGAGCAGCCACTCACTCCCCCATCAAGGCGTGGCAAAGGGGAGAGAGGTGACAGCAAGAGCAGCGACTCCCCTCTCAGCCCCAAGCGTGTGCCACGGCCTCCTGCCTCCCCATCAAATCCAGATCTATTGGAAGGTCCTTGCTGTCAGTCTCAGGTTGGGAACAGGCCCCTGCCCGTTCCGTAGTACAGGCAGAGGTAAAGGCCCTTCTTCCTCGTCCTCACTGGGCTGCTGTCATCATGATCTTTTGTGCTGGCCCTTGAGGCCACAGGCACATCCAGAGGCCAGGCATGTGCTTTCACCCTCTGGTAATGCTGCTCCTCCCCTTCTCTGATCCAGCTGCTGCAGCTGCTGACAGAGGCTCTCCACTGAAGAGTCAGCATATTGCTTTCCTGTCCGAGATGGAGGAGGAGGAAGAGGAAGATGCTGTGCCTACACAGGTGTCACTTATCTCTCAGGATGGGACAGAGCAGGTATGGACATGGAGAGCCTCCAGCATGTCAGGGACAGCAGTTATTATCTGAAGTGAGATTCTGCCTCTACTCAGCCATGGTGTTCTTTGCAGGGCCTTATTCCAGCATTTTTTCAGACCTTGGGGCTTCCTGGGCTCTTCTGCCCTGAGGGCTGCCTCCTACAGCCTCACCCACTGCTGCAGTGCTGGTTTGGGGGGTCTCTGGTCCCGGTGGACCCCCTTGCTGCTGGGGTCTCAGGGTGTTTGTGCAGTAACTGGCAGCCCTTGGCTGCCTGCAGCTCCCAAGCTCTGCTGACCCAGGCTGGATTTGGAGATGTTTTGTCATCACTTGTATACAGCAGTGCTTTTCTTGTACTTCCCTCCACCAGCTGCCCCTGTGCTGACTGGAAAAAACTTCCTTCTATGGCACGGGGCAAAGGAAACAGCTGCCACGAGTGACCTGCTTCCTCTTAGCCTGAGATGCTCCTGCTGCTGCAATGCACAAGCTGTCCCCATCCAGTCTGGAGACAAGAGGCTGAATGGGGAGGGGAGATGTGGTAGAAGGGGGAGGGCTGAAGACCCAAGCTCTGAGTTCTCTGTCATCAGTTTTATCCACGGCCCTGGGCAAAGTCCTTGGAGTTCTCTGTGCCTTGAGTCTTGCGGAGAGACTGTTTCCTCCTCGCCCAGACCGATGCGTTGCTAAACTCGGGAGTTGCCTAAGTCTTGCTGAGCATCTGCTGTCATCCCCAGGTCAGTCTGTCTCAGGAAGAGCTGCAGGCCCTGGGCAGTGCCATCAGCGTGGTGACGCAGAGCGGGGCCCTCGCCGTGCCCGAGGCAGAGCTGGCAGCTGGTGACCCTGGGACCGTGACTCTGGCCAACACCGATGGCACCGAGGCGCAGGAGGTACAGACAAAGCTGGGACCGCCCCTGCTTCCTCTGCCACAAAGGAACTGCATTTTCTTTTAAAACATGATGATCTGAACTTTTCCCAGGTGACCATAGTCGCTTCTGGGGCAGTGGTGTCAGAGGAATCGGACATTGCCCCGCTCTGTCATCAGCAGGTGGCATTGCTGGCCACCTCCCACGGCACCCACATCACTGTGCAGGTACCACGTGGCTCTTGCCACCTCCCCTTCACTCCCTGGCCACCCACTGCCTGCAGCACTTGCCCTCTGGCCCTGCTGCATCACTGCTTGCCCAGGGGCTTGCTCCTTAATTCCCAGATGCCTTGTGTGCAGAGGGCAGCAGGGATATCCTCCTGGGGTTGCAGAATGCTCCTTTGTAAACAGCCTTTCTGCATCATGGCCCTGTCTGCCCTTCTGCTTCACACTGTGTCACCCACCCCCTCATCCCTCTGTCCTGCTGGGAGCCACCCTGAGCACTCACTCTCTCTCTCCCCTTCCCTCCCCCAGCTGGAAGAGCAGCAGAGCCTGGAGGAAGCCCTCAGCATGGCCACAGCAGTGATCCACTACGAGCCAGTGCCACCTGACACAGCCCTACCCGAGAAGGGGAGCTGAGGCCTGCAGAGCCCCCGGGGCAGGGGGAGTGGCAGCCCCAGCCCGCTGTGTGCAGGGGTGGTGGGTGCTGCAGGTGCCACACGGGGCAGGGGCGGTGTCTGAGCGGGTGCCAGTGCGTGCCCTGTGCCAGCGCGGGGGGGGGGGAAGCTGGGACACTGATGGGGCAGTGCAGGGCTGCTGGGGTGACCCTGTCTGAAGGGCTCTTCCCTCCAGGGAGGGAGGGCA
Source organism: Dryoscopus gambensis (assembly GCA_013389985.1). Classification (NCBI taxonomy): domain Eukaryota; kingdom Metazoa; phylum Chordata; class Aves; order Passeriformes; family Malaconotidae; genus Dryoscopus; species Dryoscopus gambensis. The sequence goes on from WEIT01038128.1 coordinate 141,687, forward strand.
AATACACTGCACTGCTGCCTTCTCCTGGGCTCTGAGCAGCAGCCCTGTTTTCAGAGGGGCACTTCCTGCCCTCTCCCTCTAGGAATGGTGCAACAGCTCCCCTTTCTTGCCCACCCCTCCAGCTCAGGGGCAAGTGGGCAGCACATGCACAGAAGCCATAAAGGCCCATCAGAGCAAGGCCAGGCTGTCCTGAGCTCGGTATGGAGGGTGACCAGTTCCTGCCATCCTGCCAGCGCTGGGATGGCTCCAAGAGCAGTTCTCCCATCTCTTTGTCACACTCCGTTCTCAAGCAAAGCTTCTGGGGCAGACTCCTTGGCTGTGGAGCAAAGCAGCCAGCACTTGCCAGGAGCTGAGCTAGACCTGGATGTAAATGCTGAGTTGAAATAAAAACAAATTTAAAATTCTGTTTTTAAAAGGACCCCCCTTCTCTTTGGGGGAGGCTGGAAGGGGGGGATCGATGTTGGAGTTTAGCAGCTGTAGGAATTAAGGACATTGAGGAGATTTGTGGAATTGACCAAACATGTCCTGCCAAAGCAGCAAGTGTCCCAGAGGAGGACTGGGAGCAGGGTGAGCTGTACCCTGAGCCCTCAGCGTATGCCTTGGAGGGGCTAAGATGTGTCCCTGAAATCTCACATCAGGCCTTGGCTCTTCCAAGGACCCCTGCAAGCCGAGATTTAGGGAACTGTGTCTGTGAACACATCCTACATCCTCCCCTGACCTGGGGAGAGAGACCTGGCCTGGTGTCCTGCCCCCACAGGTGCCTTCAGCCCCTCCACTGCCCCGGGTGCTAGGGGGACAGAGCTGGGAAAGACCTTCGCGATCCTCGAGTCCGACTGTGAACCTGAGCCTGGTGCAGGCTCTCGGCAGTCGCGTGGGTAGTTTTTTGGACATCCCAGAGGAGTTTGCAGAGGAAGAGGCTTCCGCGGGCACGGAACGGGCACGACCCGAGAGGATGCCACGGGCTGAGCCTCCGCTCGCCTGGTGCGACCGATCCCTTCCAAAGGCAGCGCTCCCCCTGCGAGGGGAAGCTGCCGCTTGAGCCAGGGCGGGGATTTCTCTCCCCAAAACGCAAATTCCGACGGAGTTCTGATGTCTGGGCCGAGCTCAGCAGAGGGCTGGTGAGCCCCGGCCGTGCGGCGAGCGGCGATGGGGCCCGGGGGTTCCCGGGGCGCCCCGAGCAGGCGGCGCT
>WEIT01038128.1:142997-154239 GCA_013389985.1 Dryoscopus gambensis
GCGGGCTCGGCAGAGCCGCCGCCGCCGCCGCCAGCCATGGACCTGCGAGCCGAGCTGCTCAAGTCCATCTGGTACGCCTTCACCGCCCTGGACGTGGAGAAGAGCGGCAAAGTCTCCAAATCCCAGCTCAAAGTGAGTCCCCGGGGAGCTCGGGCGGCCCCGGCGCACGGGCGGAGGGTGGGCAGCGAGGGGCAGAGCAAGTCCGGGGCTGCTTTGCATCCCCGCGGGTTTCCGCGGAGAAACTGTTCAATATTAAGATCAATAAGATCCTGTTGTTGCCTGCACGCTGGTTCCGGTGAAGTTGTCAGGTTCTGTGGCATCTCCCTTTTAAAAAAAAAAAAGGGGGGGGGGGGGGAAATTCATGCTCAAATGTGTTTTCTGGGTTAAAATTATAAGAAATCTAATTTTTAGTTGTTATCGGTTTCTTATGCTTTCTATGGCCAACTAAGAGCCCAAACTCTGTTTACATTTTCTTGCTTGCCGGAGCACTTGCGTTTCTCCTTGCGGAGCCAGTGGGTCGGGAGACAGGGGCAGGTTGTTTTTAAACAAAAACTCCTCAGTGGTGTGGCCAGAAATAACACAGCATTTTAAAAACTCTCAGTTTTCCCCTCTTCGCACTCTTAGCAGCTTTCAGAGGGCTCATGCTCTCAGCCCTTCATCAAACCCATCATAGCTTTGAAAACCTTTTTGTCTGCCCCTGGGCCAGGGTTGCTGGAACCTACCAGGGAGCCCCTTGGCTACGAGAATAATTGATTTTTTAACCTTTGCACACGGTGGGACTCTTTCTTTTTTGTCCATTTTGGTTCTTAGGCTGGCAGTGAGGCTGGAAATGTTGGTTGGTAGCAGGGTCTGAGATGAGAGAAGAGACCCGGGCAGGAGCACGCTGAGCACGGGGAGGTGTTGCGTCAGGGCTCGGCAGCTGCTGCCAGTCCGCGAGACCAGTTTTGAACCACTGCAAAAAGACCCACGTTTCCTCTATTCCCTCTATTTTATGGGCTTCCCCAGGACAAACGGCAGGGAAGGTGCTGGGCTTGGCGGGGCAGGGTGTGTTTTGCCCCAAAATTAAGAGTTTAGTTTGCAGGGGTCTGGAGGAGAAGCAGCGGGAGGCCGATTCTTCCTGCGCAGCCTCCGCGGCTGAGAGCCTTCGGCGGCCCCCCAGAACTCATGGCATGTGCCCTGCGAGCCACGCTCACCTGCTAAAACTGTAGAAATAGCTGAAGGAATTAAGGAAAATCCTAAAGTAGGCCAGAGATTAATTCGGCTTGCTAATCCCTGAGAGGGGCTGCTGTGCCCCCTTCACAGCATCCCCTACACCCATGCTTGGGGTGCAGAGCCTGGCCCAGGCATGTGATGGACCCAAAAGCAGGAGCCTGAACACGTGCAGTGCTTGTCTTGAGAGATCTTTATCACCAGTGACGACGCTGAGGCCGCGGACTCTAATTTTAATGGCATTTTCATGAAGAGTTCATGCAGGGTCTGCAAGCCATGACGTAGGGGCTGTGGTGATGCTGGGGATGGCACTTCTGCAGCGGCTTTATCCAGGGGGAGATTTCAGAGAGGAAGTGATGTTCTCCCACGCACCTTCAGTGACGGGATGGGTTTGTGGATGGTATAGGTCGGTGGAAGGCATTGAACAGCAAAGCTCTGGATGACCTTCCACCTACCTCCAGGCCACGGAGAGCTTGTTTCCACCCCCAAAAACACTGGGGTTTGCCCCAGCCTACACAGGCCAGCCATGGTTCAGTGTGGAAGGAATCCAGGGTCCCGCAGCTCTGAGCAATAAAGCGTTAAAGCCACGGTGGCTGAGCCCACTCCAAACTCCTCCAGGCCTGCTGAGCCCTGAGCCGGGCTGGGCTCTGCTCCCTCACCCGGGCGTGTTGCTGCACGAAGGGTCCTGAACAGGGGTGGGAGAGACACCGGGTTTGCACCTACAGGACAGAACCAGCCCCGGAGCTGGGTGGGAGCGTCCTGGCAGAGTGGGAGCTGGGGCTGAGCTCCGGCCGCGCTCGGGGCGGTCGCTGTGAACGTGTCGGGGTTTCCAGCGTGGAGGCCCAGCTGCGGGGAGCCGTTGGGCTCCTCGCAGGGGCACTTGTGCGCAGGCAGGCGCGTGCCGATGCCGCTGCGAGTGTAGGTGTGTGTGTGCACAGGAAGGAAGGACAGCTTGCGGTCGGGTGCTGCGCGCCCCGCGATGTCGGGTAGTTTTGTTCCCTGCCAGCCCTGCTCTTGGAAGAGCGTTTGTCCTCTCAGGGCCATTGCAATCCCCCTCCCTGGCCGAGCTGCAGGGAGCTGTGGATGTGGGATGGGGTATGGGGTGTGGTCCCTCAGTGTGGCCGTGTGTGGCTGGGGCAGGAGGCCGGAAATACCGAGCACTGCCCTGGTGCTTTTGGGCACCTCTGCTCATGGGTGATGGGTGTGACAGCGGTGGGAGAGGGTGGGGAACAGAAACAAGGCTGGTGCTCAGAGGAATCCAGGTCACGAGGAGGAGTCAGGCAGACCCCTGCCCCCCGGCCATCCCCGGGATGTCACAAGGGAAAGGTTGCACCAGCAAACTGCTTTCGTAGCATCCCTTTCCCCTGCTGTTATTCTCCTCCTCCTGTCACTGTTTCAGAGCCTGCAAGGGTTTCCCACCTCTGCTGTCTCCAGTCACCCCACCATCAACCAGGCCAGGGCTTTCCTCCCCATTAGTCAGTGACAGCCCTGCAAGAGGAGGGCCTGCAGGTTGCAGGGCGCCGGGATGGATGGAAGGGCTCAGGGTGTCCCCCACGGCTGGGGTCACAGTGAGACCTCACAGGGCTGTTTAGGGGTGCTCTGGGAGGAGAAGTGAAGGACAGAGATGAAGGCCCACATTGGAAACATGGAATGGGATGAGATTCCCAGACTTTGAATTCATCCTGATGGATTTGTTACCATCCTGGAGGATGTCCATGATGTTCCCAGGCCTTTCCACCCCTGTGTGGACCCTGGGGCTGCACCAAGCCCCAAAAGGCACAGCCGCAGCAGCAGTGCTCGGGGCTACAGCCCTGTTGTGTGAGCACAGGGTGGAGTCCTGCTGATCCCATTGGTCCAGAGGGTGGAAAAGAGAAAGAAAATCTGGTTGAGCAAGAACTGTCTCCAGCTGCAGCTGCCATCATGGCCTCCGGCGGCTCCTCTCCTGCTGGGAGGAAATTTCCAGCCCTGCACAGAGGAGTAGGGGTGCTATTCCATCTCCTCCAGCCCCTCTCTTGAACCCTTGGCAAGCTGCATGGGCAGATCTTGGTGCAGTGGGGAGGTGTCAGTCTGGGCCACTGGTTTAACCATCTCCTGCTTCTGGGATGGAAAGGCAAGGAGAGCACCACCTGCCCAGCATCACAAGCTAGAGATGCTGGTGGTGCTCATGGGCAGCCTTGTTCCAGGCTTTCCAGCACGTGGGAAATCCGTGAGCTTCTAAATGTGATTTATTTGGGGGGATTTGAACAAAACAGGCTGTTGGCAAGTCGTGGTGAGTACTTCCTTGGTCCGCTTCCATTCCACACAAAACCTTTGCTTAGTTTCTCACAAGTCTTTCCTATTTTCATGTTTCCATCTTTCAGTGCCCCTGGCACACAGTGGCTGCTGCCAGGCTGGGCCGTGGTTGTGCCAAATGCACAGCTTGGGGTGGCTTATCAGCTTTTCTAGATCAGAGCGAGTCCTATTTGGTCTGAGAGGTTTGAAACAGCCCTTTAAAAAAAAGAAGTTCCTCATGTGCCAAGAAAAGAAACTAATGTGGAAAAATCCTCAATTTTTGCCTGTTTCTAAATGATTCTCTAAGGTTTACATTTGGAAATCATGCCAAACACAAACCTTGACTCGATGCTGCGGCTGCCGGGAGGTGATGCCATGCAGGGCACAGTCCCCAGGGTGCTGAGTGAGGGGGTGGCACCTTGGGGATGTGCTGGGGCAGGGCTGGAGGTTGTTCACCTTCTCACCACCCCTTGTGCTCGGCCAGGTGCTGTCTCACAACCTGTACACGGTGCTGTGCATCCCCCACGACCCCGTGGCGCTGGAAGAGCATTTCCGCGATGACGATGACGGGCCAGTGTCCAGCCAGGGCTACATGCCCTACCTGAACAAGTACATCCTGGACAAGGTGAGTTCCTTGGTCGTCCCCCACACCTGCTATTCCTCAAGTGAGGACACTGAGGGGAGCTCCCCTGAGCTCTTGGAAATCACATGCCTTGGTGGGTGGAAAGGGTGCAGCGAGATGGGGACTGCTCAGGTGAATGCCAAAATGAGTGAGAAAGGTTTAATACTCAGCGTCTCCCTCGCAAGGATGAAGTCATCCCTTTACGTCACGGCTCTGGATGGAGCAGCATCTCTGCCCACGTTTCCCGAAGGGCTCAGAGAGAGAAATCAGCCCCTTTTTTCCTCTCCAGCCATGTTCAAATTTGAGGTGTGACCTCATTTGGCAAAGAGGAGAGGGAGGAGGATGAGGTGCCAGGGCAGGAGCAGGAGTTGGGGTGGGCAGGGGCTTTCTCCCTTTTTTCCGTGGTTCAAAGACACCTTTGTCTGGCACAGCCAGAGGTTGCTCTGTGGGTGCTGTTTCCTCCAGGCATGTGAGGAGAGGAAGAATGACTGACAGCCTTCTTCCACTGCGTGCTCACAGAAAGGGGCCAGAGCTGGGTGCAGTAACCCTTCGCTCCCCTGGCTCTCCTGGTGTTCTTGTCCCTGTGCCAGTCCCCATGCCAATCCCTGTGCCAGTCTCCATCCCTGTGCCCATCTTTGCCTTGCCCGGAGCTGGTCAGCAGCTGCCCAGCCTGGTCCAGCAATGCTGATCTTGGCTGCAGGGATCTGGTCTGCAGCAAGCAAGGGCAAAGCCTTCCCCAGTTCCCTCGGCCCAGAGCAGGAGCTGCCCAAGGTCAACCCAGTTCAATCTCCCCATCACAGAGTGGCCAAAATCCTTCCAGTTGCCCACATGATTCTTTGGGAGGTGATCTTTAAATGCACCTCTTCTGGTTTTGCCATGGTTAATAGAATCCCAGAGGCAGCCTGAAAAGGGGGAAGTGCATTTTCCTAGTAAGAGAAGCTTTTAGCTTTTACCACCCGAAGGTTTTCCTCCAGCTCTGCTGCTGCAGGCTGGTTTGCTCCTGTGCTGGTGTTGTGTGGCTCACACAGCTGAGATGGAGCACCCAGGGACAGCTAGAGCTCCTCTGATCCCCATCACAGTTCACCCTTCTGCACCAAAGTTGCTGCCTGGGGCAGCTCGCGGTGCCAGGACACGATTACAGAACCGTGACAGCAGCAGGGATGAGGCTGGTGGAGGCACCATTCCTGCTGGCTGCCCTCGGGCCAGCACTTCCCTTCACTCCTCAGTTCCTCTTTGTGGTTGAATGGGATAACAAGAAACCCAAAACCATGGAAGCACTGGGGAGGTGAGCTTGGAGAGCTCCACACATGCTGCACCCCAGGGTTCCTGCTGGTGCTGCCAATCACCCCGTGCTTCTCACTGGACAGAATTTAGGAGTGAAGGTTTCTTCTCTCCAGCACTTCCTCCCTCAGAACTCCTTTCTGTAGCTCTTCAGCTCCCCACTCACCCCCTGACTCCTGCCTGCAGGTGGAGGAAGGCGCTTTTGTCAAAGAAAACTTTGATGAGCTTTGCTGGACCCTGACGGCGAAGAAGAACTACAAACCCGACCGGAATGGGAATAGCATTGTGTCCCACCAGGACGCTTTCAAGCTCTGGTGTCTCTTCAACTTTCTGTCTGAAGACAAATACCCTCTCGTCATGGTGCCAGATGAGGTAGGACCTGCCTCGCCCCCCACCCCTGTCCTCCCAGGGCTCCATGTGCTGGCAGAGCCCCATTTGTGGGTGACACATCCCACTATCACTTCCTGGCATGTCCCACTGCATCCTGCAAGATGTGGTGCTCCAGGGGATGAGAGAGAGGAGGCTGGGGGTGGGACAAGGGGGCTGTCTGCCCTGGGCACCCCTGCTGTGCCCACAGCCACCCCCACTGCCCAGGGAGAAGAGGGGGGCCTTAGAGGGGAGACCCCTCCAAAATGCTGCAGCCTGTCGTGCCCAGAGGACAGCGGCAGAGCAGACCTGGCTGTCCCTCTGCGTGGCCACTGCCACCGGGTGCTCAGCCCCTGCGCAGCCTGCAGGGTGTTAAGGGTGAGGTGCCAGCCAAAGAAAAGCCTCTGGCAGTAATCTCCTAATCTCCAAATTCCAAGGGGGGTAGGGGGGAAGGTTCTCCCTTTCTCTGGGGTCAGATTAAACCCCCGTGAGGAGGGGGGGTGGATCTGGGGAGAGCGCACAAGTGCAGAAGCCTCAGCAGAAGGAACTTGGCTGGGCAAATGGCTGCTGTTGTCTTCTACCCCTTCAACCTCCTGAGATCAGCAGAAAAGTCAAAACAAAAAAAAAAAAAAAAGGGGGGGGGAGAAAAAAGGCAAGAAGCACCATGCTGCGCAGACGTAGGAGGGCGACCGCACTTCCTGTGCCCTGGGAGAGGTGTTTCCTGTTCCCCAGACCATGAAAAACTGAATCATCCGAGCAACTGCATTCAATTCTCACCCTTCTCGCAACTAAATGACATGAAAAATCCAGGTGGGTGCAGGGACCCTGCTGTGTGTCACCTTCCTGCGTGGCTCCCTGCAGTCACCCACCGGTCTCAGTCCCCAGATCGTGGGCAGAGGAGAGCTGGCAGCAAAACTTGAGCTGGAATAAGCCTTCCCCACATCATGTCAACCACCTTGACTCTTTTGAAAACACTTCATTTGCAGTTTTAAAACAGTGCTCATCTCCATAGGAACCCGTCCCCCTGCTCCTCCCCAGTGATTTTTGGAAAGCAGAGTGGTGCTGAGCTCACCATGACTCTGAGACATCAGTCCTGAATGGGGTTTAACAGTGCCGGCCTGTAATCCCTCAGGCTCTTGACTGCTACGGAGTTTTCCTACTCTTCAGACAAACCAGCCAAAGGATCCCAGCCTTGGGGTTAAAGGAAAAACCTCCCAGTAGCAGTCAAACTCTAACCCAGTTCCAGCCTCCTGAGCCAGCCTGCTGCCTGGAGTGCCTCAACCATCACAAGGGGTGATCCCTCTGGGATCAGGGTCCTGCATCTCCAGGCTGCAGAAAGATGTGGCCTTGGGATCTCCAAAATGGGTCCATGGGGTGCAGACAGCTCCTTCCTGTCACTGAGTGTCCCCATCCCCACAGGTGGAGTACCTGCTGAAGAAGATCTGCACAGCCATGAACGTGGAGCTGAACTCCTGTGAGCTGGATGATTACCTGTCCCAGGAGCCGCAGGGGCAGGGCGGGCTCACGGTCTGGCAGTTCCTGGACATGGTGAACTCGGGGCGGTTCCTGAGAGGCATCGAGCAGGAGGCCATCAGCATGGCCGTGGAGGAGGTGTACCAGGAGGTCATTGAGGATGTGCTCAAACAGGCAAGGAGCCCACATGTCCTGGGGTACAAGCTCTGTCCTGCCCCCAGCACGGTTTTGATCCTTGTGTCTCTCGGGCGCAGGGCTACCTCTGGAAGAAGGGCCAGCTGAGGAGGAACTGGTCGGAGCGGTGGTTCATGCTGAAGCCCAGTGTCCTGTCCTACTACATGAGCGAGGAGCGGAAGGAGAAGAAGGGGAGCATCGCGTTGGACAAGCACTGCTGCGTGGAGGTACAGCCCGGGCCACGCTCAGCTTGGGGACAGCAGACCCTTCAGACTGCAGGAACGGAGACCCGAGAACACACAATTTCACACCCATGAGCGCGGGACAGCCAGCCCTGTGGCTGAAGATGGCGGGATGAGGTGCAGTACGGGGGGTAACGCTGTGCTGTGTCCTCTCCCTGCAGGTGTTGCCAGACAGGGATGGGAAGAGGTGCATGTTCTGTGTGAAGACTGCATCCCGCACCTACGAGATGAGCGCCTCTGACACCCGGCAGCGCCAGGAGTGGACGCTTGGTCCGTGCCCACCCCACGCCCCTTCCCCAGCTTCCCCGTGCCCCCTGCATGTCCCCACTGACCGTGCCCTCCCTCTCCAGCCATCCAGACAGCCATCCGGCTGCAGGCTGAGGGAAAGAAGTCCCTGCACAAGGACCTGAAGCAGAAGCGACGGGAGCAGCGGGAGCAGCGGGAACAGCGCAAGGCGGCCAAGGAGGAGGAGACGCAGCGGCTCAAGCAGCTGCAGGAGGAGAAGGAGAGGAAGCTGCAGGAGCTGGAGCTGCTCAAGGAGGCCCAGAGGCAGGCAGAGATCCTGCTGCAGGAGGAGGAGCAGCGGCGGAGGCAGCAGCACGAGGAGATGCAGAGGACCCTGGAGATCCAGCTGCGGGAAGCTGAGCAGGTGGGTGCATCCCATGGTGTGTCTGCCTTGGGCTGTGGTGCTCATGGGGTGGGTGCTTCCTTCTCCTTTCCTTGCCCGGGACAGCCCAGGGGTTTGGATGTGCAGTGCTGCTGCCACCCATCACCTCTGGGCTCTGTTGTGCCTGAGATCCCTTTGAGCAGGAGATGAGGACAACCTGCCTCAAGGGTCTTTAGCTGGGGGACAGTGAGAGGCGAGTGCTGGTGCCAGGCTGGACAGGGAGCCCATTTCTGACCTCACGGCCAGCAGTGGCTCCAAATGACACAGCCTGTCTCCTGAGCAGGGACACAGCTTTGCTTTGGACCTGTCACTAGGAGCTGTCCCTGGTCTGGCCCGCTCCACTCAGTGGGCCTAAGTGGGTTCTGGGGACACTGGTGGTGGCCCGGCCAGCTGATGGCTCCTGTCCCCGCCGCAGGCTCGTGCCTCCATGCAGGCTGAGATGGTCCTGAAGGAGGCGGAGGCAGAGCGGCAGCGCAAGCGCATCCTGGAGCTGGAGGACATGCAGGAGAGGCTCCAGGAGGCCCTGCAGCAGGAGGTGAAAGCGCGGCAGGATGAGGAGGCTGTGAGATACGCGCAGGCCAGGTAGGACCAGGGCATCCCTCCCACTCCCAGGGCAGCAGCTGGGCATGGGGATGTGCTCCCCAGGGCAGCTCAGTGCTTCCAGGTCCTGGGGTGTGCTGGTGACTTCCCAGTATGCAGGCTGGGACAGGGAAGGCTGGTGGAAGAAGTGGCAGAGGGACGTCCTCACCTCTTCCTCTTCATTGTCAGGCTACTGGCTGAGGAAGAGGAGAAGCTGAAAGAGCTGATGAAGCTGAAGGAGGAGCAAGAAGAATATATCATCAAAACTCAGCGAGAGAAGCAAGTCCTAAAGCAGGAGATGGAGAACAAGAACAAGTGCCTGGAAGAGGCACAGAAGCAGCTGGAGGAAGTGAGAGTGAACCGGCAGCGGGTGGACCAAGATGTCATGGTGAGCATCTTGTTGGTGCCACGTCTCTTCACACGCCAAACCCAGGGGACTTCCCAGCCCTCCCAGAGTCACCTCCACACTGGGGAGGAACAAGCTGGAATTGCCTTGGGGGTTTCTGAGCTGTGCCCTGTGCAGGCACGGGGTGAGGCAGTGGCTGAGACAGGACAAGCGCGTCCTGCCCAGGGACAAAGTGCTGGTGTCCAAAGTGATGCTGACAGTGGGGGCGTGTGAAGGGGGGAGGATTGGAGGGGGAGCAGGTCTAGAGGAGGGTGAGCTGGGTCTCCAACCCAGAGGGAACCTCCAATCCAGGCTTGCTCAGGGAAACCTGTGCCCACAGTCCCGGATCGGGGGCAGTGGGGCACCAGCTGACCCCTTTCCTCCATCCCCTGGCAGGCGGCCCAGCGGAAGCTGCGACAGGCCAGCACCAACGTCAAGCACTGGAACGTCCAGATGAACCGACTGATGCACCCCATCGGGCCAGGAGGTAGGAGACCAGCTGACCCAGCTGACCACCCTTCCCTGGACCTCCTGAGCAAAGCCATGCTGGGGCATGTGCCCGGACCCCCACCCATCTTCCCCTTTTTGGGGCTATCTGGTGGCTGGAAGGACTCTCAGAGAAGAGACCCCAACGCCTCTTGCAAGGAGGGACTCCACAAACCTTCTCAGCTGAACAGTCAGTTTGGGCCCCAGGTAAACAACTCTCTTTTTCTGTTCACCCCCAGACAAGCGAACGAACGTGAGTGGAGGAGTCTTCGCTGGCTACCAGCCCCTTCTGTCCCGGAGAGATTCTTCCCTCAAACTCAAGCAGAGGGTGGATGATAAAGGCAGTGACCCCACGGGGGAAAATGGCAAGGAAAATGTGAGCAACGGTGGGAACAGCAGCGTGCTGCCATCTCCAGATGCGGACACCATGGCCACAGAGCCCACCAATTAGCCCAGCAGGATGGCAGAGCCCAGCTGGGAATGGCAGGGCTCAGCTTGTCCCTCTGAGTGGACGGTCAGTGTGGCCATCGCTGGATGGAGCCAAAGTGGGGACCAGCACAGAGCCTACAGGGGACTGCGTAAGGCAGAGGTGTTCCCATTTCCATCAGTAAAGGGCTGCAGCTGCCACACGCCAGGAGGCTCTGGGGAGGGGGCAGTGGGACTTTCTCTGGACTGCTGGACTCAACTCCTTGCCCTCTGTTTTACACCCTGTACTAAAAAAGAGCCGCTGGTGGGTCGGGACCCAGTGGACCGGGGCTGCAGCTCCCCTTTGGTTTCTACAACAACCCTTCTGCATCACCCACTGTGCTCCAGGCTGTGAGGCCTTGCCACCAGCCAAGGACACCCCGACTGACCAGCTGGGGCCTTCTTGTCACCCCCACACCATGCCAGGGTGTCCCTAACTACAGCTACCACTGTTTCCTGGCGGTGGTTGTTAGTACTGGAGTCACTTAGCAGAAACTAATGAGCAATAAAGCTTTCGGAGCTGCTGGCCACAGACCTCCTGCCCCACACACCGGCAGCCCTGCAGGCACCAGCCCTCTTTTCTTGGCCGTGTGGGGTTTCGATTACCCTCTGTGTGAAAGAGCCCTTTGAAAGGAAACAGCCACAACCTGTTGAAAGTGGCTCCACCAGCAGATTTTGGGTTGGTGTGTGGAGGGCCAAGAGGGACACAGAACAAAACAAAAAAGCCCCAATAACACGCCATCATTTGGGTTAGTTTTTCAAGCACTTCTGTATAAATACGCTCCCAGTCACCTGTGCCTTTGGGGTCTTTATTGTCTGGGACATAGAGCCTGGGTCGCCTCTGGAACAGGCCCTGGGAGCAAGCTCTGCACCAACTCCATCTCTGCGCAGTTGCTCTGAGATGAGCTGAGTTCTTTAGGGAGATTATGATCTGTTTCCTCCCGGGCCTCGCAGCACGGCGCTGCCCCCGGTCTCAGAGTGCTTCTTTCTCACAGTGTTTTTCCATCGCGGCCGAAGGCCCC
>WEIT01038128.1:155037-177367 GCA_013389985.1 Dryoscopus gambensis
GGGGGTGTGAGGGGCAAGGCATGTGGGGGACGGGGGATGTGAGGGACGGGGAGCGCGAGGGAGAGGGGCTGTGAGGGGCGGGGGGTGTGAGAGGCTGGGGATGTGACAGGGTTTGGGGCAGGGGTTGGTGCAGAGGGGACATGGGTGCGAGGAGCTGGGGCGTGAGTGGCATCGGTGACTTTAGGGTTCAGGCTGTAGTTCTTCTTGGGAAATCAGGGGAGACTGAGGACTGGACATGGCCCACGCGGGAGGAGGCTTAGGGGGACAGTGTCTCCTGTGCCAGGGTAGGGTGGTGGAGGGAGAATTGGCCAGGGGATTAAGGGTACCAGGCACTGCAGAGGTCTGAGGCTGAAAGGAGAAGCAGGAGGGTCAGGATGGACCTTTAGCAGAGCATCCGGTGAGGGGCTGCTCCAGGAGGAAGGATCCGAGAGTCCTTTCTCATCCCTCGTATCTCCGCATTCTGCTCCCTCTTTCCCTGAGATCCCAGGTGAAGGAAATGCTTGTGGGAAGGAATCGGATGTGCCATAGGGTCTGGGCAACGCAGGGTTCGGGCAATGCCCGTCATGGTGATGCAGAGGGGTCTGAGCGGTGGCTGCGCTACGAATCAGAGTCCCGGGGCTGGTTGCAGTGTTGGTCTCTAAACCAGTGACCTGTGGGCTGAGGCAGCCCATGTCCCATTTCTTGTCTCTGCTCCACTCTCCTCTCCTCCTGCCCTCTCCGTTCAAATCCCTTATTGCCTTCAGCAGTGTCCTCTTCTGAACAAACATGCTCCAGGCTGAGGTGGGAGTTTTCCTGATGACTTGCCATGTGTCAGCCAGGGACAGCAGAGGTGGGATCCAGGTGGGATGTGCTGGCAGGTTCCCCCCATGCCCTGCCGAGCTGGTGCAAGTGCTGCCTTGCGTGTGGTGTGATGGGCATGTCCTGGCATTTAGCTGTGAGCGGAATGAAGTGAGCCAGTCATTTAGTTTTAATTCTCAGCTGTCTGGCAGCAGCAGAGCACTCTGGTCTGCAATGGGAGAGAGCTCAGGGTGTGATTTGTGCACTCCCTGCATGTGATTCAGCCCTCGTTGACAGTGTCAAGGCTAATGCTGTGTTACTGAATCAGGATGAGCTTTACTGCTGGTGGAGGTGGGGAAAGCCAACTCCTGATGTGCCAGCGGGGTTGGAATGACTTTGGTATTGTTCTTTGTCAAAGAGATTAAAGAGAAACTTCATCAGGATTGTTTAGAAAAACTGTCTTCGTGCTGGGAGAGAAGGGATGAGGAACCTGCTCTGCTGGGAAAGTGAAGCTCCCGAGGGCAGTTTTGTGGCCCCATTGAGGCAGAGGCTGGTGCTGGATCCACACTTGGCAGAGCTCCAAGCTGTCCTCAGCCCCCACCTCTAAACAAGGGCAATCACTGCCTTCCAGAGGGTGTGACTTTGACATCACTGACCAGGTGATCCTGGTATGATTGATGCTCCAGTGCGAGGGACTTGGGTCTTGTTTTCGGATCTCACCCTTGTGCCCTCCTCTGGATGTGCCTTGATCCTGTAGGGAACACGCTCCACACTCAGGCCACTGGGATCCTCAGCTTTTGAGGCAGGGGATTCATGTTCTTTTTTCATCCTCTCCTGGGCAGCTGCAGCTGCCACTGCCGTGTCGGACCTGGAAGGATGTGTGGCGCTGGGGGTTCACTCTCAGTGCAGCACTCGCAGGTTGCTGCTGAGCTGCCTGTCCTGCTAGGGCCTGGCGATGCTGGTTTGTTGCTGATTTGTTGCTGGTCCTCAGCTGCCTCACAAGTTGTCCCATGTCAAGGGCAGCGATCCAAAACGGGGCTTTTCCGTCACTGGGAGGAGCAGCTAAGCCTGGGTAATGTCAAGGAGGGTATGTGGGTGCAAATAGCATCATGTTCACATCTTTGTTTAATGTTTTAGTCCAGTTAGTCTGCATAACTATCTAAAAATAGGAAATATTTTCTCTAAGTCCTCTAGTTCAAAGACTCATAAGCCATTTTTTTTTCCGGCATTAGTCTCTTCCGTCTCAATTGAGCCTGAAATTCATACGAGCCAAAGTTATCAGGAAAACCAAGAAGAGTGAATGAACTCTGTTGAATCCTTAAGTTTCAGCCACCCAAGAGGAAGTTCATTAAAGTTGCAGGAACTTTCTGGCAGCCTCTTGAAGGTGGATTAAGCAAGCTGAGTAAACAAGCAGCCTTGTGGCCACCACAGACCTTTTTCTAGCATCAACTTTGTGCATTGTCATAAGAGCTCAGGGTCATCAGCCGCTGGCTGCAGGTGACTTAAGGCAAAGGTGACATCCATGGTGAGGGGATGGGGCTGTCTCTGCTGGACACCCCAGGGTTTGCTCAACCTCCTGGTCTTGGGACAGATGCTGCCTGTGGCAGCAGGCCCCCGGGAGTCACCCTGGCCCAGCGCTTCAGCGTGCGAAAGAGGGAGTGTGTGTTTAAATTTCAGAGCTGCTGCTGGACCCAGCCCACTGCTCCCAGCGGCATAAATATCTGGCCTTGAGCACAGCCGGGGAAACTTGCTGTCTGTCCTCCTGCAGATTGCTCCAGGGTTCGGCTGTCCGTGCTGACATGGTGACCGAGCGGTGGCTTTCGGCGACAGGCGGACGGGGACAGCTGCTCCGCAGAGGTAACCCTGCCCCCTCGCGTGCGGGCCGCCGACCGAGGCACTTAGCAGTGTTTCTAGAGACTTGGGGTAGGGAAGAGGCTGGGAAGAGCAGTTTGTTTCCAGCAAGTTTCACTTTGTCCACCAGCTTAAACTTTCCTAAATTTCATTTTAAATTTAAACTCTGTACCTTATTTTTGTTCTGTTTCTGAGTATGATCTTATGGATTACTTTAGGAATACACTGTGAGGACCATGGTCTAATCCTGTTCTCCTCAGCTGGCTCTTGCTGTTAAAGCACAGTGACATAGCATTTCATTATTTCGCTGATGTTTATGACTGAAATTGGCTGTTGTAGATGGGGGAGAACACATGAGATCCAGGGCTGCACATGGATAATCAGTCACCCAACAATCCCACACACGACCTGGCAGTGGGGCTGATGCCTTCTGTCGGTGTGGGACAAAGCCGAGCAGGTCATGGCAGAGGCAGGACAGGGGTTTGGAGCAGGTGGTCAGCAGGGACATGGGCAGGCACCGTCCTGCCTGCAGACCTCTGCAGTGATGCCTGGAATCAGCGGTGCTGGGGCTGTCTGCACGCGGCTGTGGGGGTGTGTTTGCCACAGCACAGGTCTGAGGTGTTGAGCTGTTGTGGGTTTCTGTGTCAAGTTGGTGCAACTGTTACGCTGTCTCTGTTCTGGTATTCTAGACACAGACTTCCAAGGATCTTCACAGTGTGTGGAGAGGATTTTATAATGAGCCCCGTGAGGCTTTGCTGATCAGAAGAGCATTGTTGTACAGAATTGCTCTCTGGTGTTGATGGGTTCTGTCTTTCTTGCGTGATGCCTTTTGACAAATATGTATTTTTGTGCAGTACATCTTGTTGCCCTTTGGGGAATATTTCATCTGTGGCTATTGAATTATGGACTGGAAATCTGCAAATGTTCTTGGAGACTGAGGGACTGGCACAACAGGAGACTCTTGGGCTCCTCTGAACAACAGAACCTGACATACAAATGAAGTTTTAATTGGGTGAGATGATGTTACAGTGCGTATGCCTGAAAGGTTATTTGCTGTCAGAGCCCAGCCTGGCTTGCCCTGACTATGACATTTTAGATGTCAGGGGTTTTGTGGTTTGTACTGACTCTTTTGCTTAGAGCAGGAGCAAACTGATAACCGCAGATTTGTCAGGTTGTGTTGCTGCTTCTCATCAGGTGCTGCAAAGTAATCTCTGCTTTTTCCAGAAGTGTCTCTGTTCAGAGATGCTCTGCTGCAGTAATCTTGGAGACTCTGGGAAAGTCTGGACAAGCAGAAGTGATTTCCATAGTGAGGACAAGTAAGAATTTTCTATAGAACTAGTTTTATTTTTTTGTTAACACTCTGAAATGTGCTTGCCTTGGCAGAATGCCTGGGAAATGACTTTCCCAAAGCAGGGTTTAGAGTGGAACGATTGATGCCAGTATGAATCCTTTTGGTCAAGGAGATTGTGAAATGCATCTTCCCCAAAATATATGTTTTAGGATGACGTTCACTGGAGCCCTGCTTGATTCAGGAAGGATTCAGACCAGAACTGACTCGAGATGTATCTTAGTTTCATTATGACTTCTTGAAATGCTTTAATATTCACTGTTTCAGTCATAGTGTCTGGAAAATGTCTGTGTTCTCCAAGGCTTAGGCAAGAGCTTGTGAACATCTGGGATCGTTTTGGTCAGGTCTGTTTGGCTTAGCAAAGGCCTCTGAAATGCATGTGTATGTTGGGGTGCTTTCCTGGGGACCTCACGGACAGGCTCTGCTCAAAGTTTTGCATTTTGGGGAGTCTGTAGTTTGCAGGGAATCCTGACCATGGAGGAGGAAGCGTCAGGACGAAAGCACAAGGCAGAAACACAAGCGTTTATTATGGTGCTGGGTCAAGCCAGAACCCATCTCTGGGGCTGGGGCATAGCCACAGCCTGGTAACCTCCACGTTATCCAAAGCTGTTGCCATCATGCTGCATTTCCTGATTAGCCCTGGTCTGGGAACTGGAACTTGAAATAACAAAAACCAGAACATGCATGTTCAACCCTTAACAGAGATGTGGGGTCTAGACAGGGCATGGTTCTGGTGATTTGAAAGGGCAGATGAGCTGATAGGGAAGCATTTCTTTGATGGGCTGTTAAGACAGACTTTACTGCGAAACACATGCCTATCTCATTAGGACAGGCTTTGTCAGGCCTTTCCTGGCAGAGGTTGTGTGAGATGGCTTCAAAATAAGCAATGCTTTGTGCAGTCATCTTGTTGATGGGAACCTAAGCTCAAATCCTCATCCTGCCTGATTTGTTACAAACATTTTTCAGTGGAACTCTTCATTTCATCATAATGCAATCTAGGATATTTTTGAAAATGCCCAAATCAGGTTTTCACCGTCAAGTTTATATGGATTCTGCTAAAGATGTTGGCCCTTGAAAGCTGTTACCTCCACAAGGGCTGATGGTCAGAGACCCACATCTCTGAAAATATCTGTGGGTTCTCATGTCTCTAGGGTAGGCCTTGTGTTGTGGAACTGAGGGACATGGGGACCTCTGGGAAAGGGTTGTGGGTGAGCATGAACTTGAGGAGCCTGCTGAGCTGCCAGCAGCTGGCTGTGTCAGGAAGCAGTAGCTGTTGGCTCGCCGTGAGCTCTGTGGCTCACCCCGTACCCCCGAGACAGTGCCAAAGGCATGAGGATGTTATGAAAGGTGCGAATGCTTTGCTCAAGCGTTTTGTTTTCTGGGGGTTGAGGCAGAAATCCAAATGGTCAGAGCACACTGTGAGTCTTGGCAGGATCACACTGACACGGCCGCTGCTCCTTTCCCTGCTGAAAAGGCAGGGGAATCTCTGTTCTCCAGGCAGCTATTGCTGTATGAATGTGGCCAAAAATAGTAAGGAAACAGCATTCCCACCTAGTTCCCAGAGAGGATGTTGTACTAGTTTGTGTGGAAAAGTGGTTCTGGGGTTTTCTGGAGGTTTTCTAACGGAGAAGTGTGCAGTCAGACTGGGACCCCTCTGTTTTCCTGCTCTGTGGCTGAAGGGGAGCTGCAGCAGACACAGCAATCTGCTCGATCCATCTCACTGCGCGTGTTCCTGGCCCTGCTGAATCATCGGAACTTGTGCCTGGGCACAATTGCTCTCTGTCAGCTGCATCCTGGGATCAGAGCAGCGTGGCTGGTGCCCAGGATATTTTGTTAAAGTCTACAAAACCAAGTAGCGCTTTTCTGGGAGTCCAGGTGTAAACATAACAAAACTTACAGGCTGATGGATTTTTTTTTTTGCCTTGGTTAGTCCATGGGATCTAAAATCTGTTGCTGCAAAAAGGACGAGGCTTGCTACTGGTTTTGTGGGCATTTTCCTGGATCTGGGAGCACTGGCAACGTAGCAATAAAACCTAGGGGCCTGCTGGATGTTTGGCTCCAGACAGAAGGCTGCATGCATGCGTGTGATCCTAAGTGACTCATCAGCCCATTGCTGCTTTTCTGCCCCCTTTGCTTTTCTGGGGAGCTGATTGCCCCTTCCAAAGCAAGGGTGGCACTTGCTGGTGTCCCAGTGACCCTGAGACTTTGGGGAAGTCTAAGCTGGGTCCTGGTGTGCACAGCACTGCCAAACTGACCTCACTGACCGCCGGCAGCGCTCCCGTTCACAGCCACAGCTTGTTCCACTCACCACTTTCCTGGAGTTCCATTTCAGTGCTGCTCTGGGTCTGTAACACCCTGTGCCCACTGTTTGCCTTGGGAAGTGGTGTTGCTGTTTCTGTGAGCTCCTCCCTCACCAGCCCCGTTCTATAATTACTGATGTTCCTGAAACCGGATCCTTCCATGTGTCCTGCTCAGGTTCGGGAGGACAAGGGATCCCTGAGCAAACCGACTGGAGTACAGCCAAGAGTACTTCAGCAGTTTGGGAGAGCGTCATCTTACAGTGGTTCAGTGAGTTCTGAGCCTCCACCCTCCTCACCTTTGGGCTGGTAAAGGAAAGGGGAATGTATCCCAGACAGCTCCTCTGGCGTGTGAGTGCCAGGTTTGCAGCGTGATCCCAAAGCATTGCCACAGTTTCACAGCCACCTCTGCTGTGCGCTGGGCTGTGGGGGGATGATCCTCTCTCCTTGCCAGACTTAATGATCTTCTCAAATAGCAGCACTTCTGTGCCGTTTCCAGCACTGAGGAGCCCCAGTGGTGTCACCTTTCCCATACCTGCTTGTTTCCTGGCTGCTGTCCTTGTTCCAGTGGGTCAGACCCACGTGCCCCTCCTGGCCGTAGGTACATTGGGCTGTCCTGAGTTGACTGCAAAACAAAAATACCAGTCAGCAGTTGGCAGAATGAGATGTGCCAGTTTATTTCCTGAGAGTCATCCTGGAAATGCCTTGTACAGGAACGTACAACAGGAGAAGATGGTCACAAGCAGTGCAGGGAGCTGACCTGGGGCCGGCCAGGCCAGACCTGCAAGTGTGACTGCGAACAGGTGTCAAAATCTGTAATACAGGAATAAACAATGACACTTGGCACTGATCTGTTGCTCTGCACTTCCAAAACATGCCGTCTCCATGAGCTAACGCAGCCAGGGAAGGATCAGGAAGGAAGCACTGTAAAAATCCTGGCTTTGTTTCTTTGTGGTGGGTTTTGGTTGAGGTTTTTTTGATGATGAAGGAAATGGAGGTATGGGACTTGACCAGATTTGCTGAAGGTCATGGAGCAGCACTTCAAGTAAGAGCTAACAACTGTGCAGCTCTTCACTGCCTGCTCTGCTGCTGCCCTTCTGCCAGCATCAGCCACCGAGCCTCATGAGGGCAGGGAGTCCCTCTGCTGGGAAGCTGTGGAGGGATGACTCCTCTGTCTGCCAGTATCTGCCAGTCTCAAGATTTTGGAGCACATCTCGTGCATGCTTGGAGCTGCTGGAGCCAGGGACGGCTGCAACTCCTGGAGAACGAGCTGCCTGGCAGACTCTGCTTTGTGCGTGGCTGAGAGTTCAGTGCTGTTTTTCTGTGTCTGCAATACCTCATGCACTCTGAACAACGCCAGCAGCAAGTTCCTTTTGGAGGAAAATGTCATGACCTGGTTTTGGGGACAGCATCAATCATGGTACAAAAAGAGAAGAATCCGGCAAGTTTTGTAACCTTTTTAATGAGCTGGGGGTTTTTTGCCCCCTCAGTGCCCAGGAAGTGGGTGAGTTAAAACATGCAATAGATGTGTGATTCATTTTGGCAAGCCTTGCTGCTCAAGGCAGCTGAGGGAATCTCCTGCACCCTGTGTCACATCTCCCTGAGTAATTAGCAGCAGCTAATGGTAGTGGCAGCTCTGGCAGCACCCTGCTGCTTAGTGAGCCCAGCTCACTCTTGGGGAAGCACAGGTGGTCCACACCGAGCAGTCTTGGAGAGAGAATCACAGGACTGGACTCTGGGGCATGGAACAACATTAAGCAGATGCTTCAAGGGGAAGAATCTGGCCCAGAATGTCTATCCTGGTCAGTGCTGTGTGGGAGGGCTCTTCCTTGCTAGCTCTAGTAGTTTATTTGTGTGTGTAGCCTGCCTTGCGGCCAAGACTTTGAGTAAGGGAGGAAACACTCAGCTACTAAGTGCTGCTGAGATCTCATTGGCTAATATGGGGGTATGCTGATCTTCCAGGAGCAAACACAAACATATTTTCAGTGTTTGTCTCTCCTGTTTTGTACTCTTAGTTACCTTTCCTGTATTGCAGCATCTGCTTAGCTCTTATTTGGCTTTTATTAGTAGTAGCTGACGTGTAGGAGGAGGAACAGAAACTGGTACATGATCAGCAGATCTTGGAAGCAGTGACACAGCCTGAGGGAAGTCTGCAGAAGGTGGTGAACCAGCAGCAGTCGCATCTCCTTTATGGATTCAGGTCAGTTTTCGATTGTGGATTTCAAAATACGCTGCGCATCACAGTGCTGCCCTACGGAGGGCTGACTTCTCATATCACCCCTTCTGTTTCTTTTGGCTGTGAATTTGGTGAACATTCTTGTCCAGAGGAATAAAAACACGAGCCAGGAGCACTCCCATGGTATATTGGTTTCCTTTTGCCATTCCTGATGACCTCTTTTACAGTAACTTGAACAACTGCTTCAGGTGGATCAACTCTGTGACTTGACTCTGGGGAGGTTTGGACCTTTCTTTGGTGCTTTCCTGTGCCTGGAAACTCTGAGCATTGCTCCAGGGTCTACGTGCTAATCAGCAGGATTAGCTGCCAGGGGAACTGCCAGGGCACAGGGGCACAAGCTGTTGGTCGATGAACTGGAGGCTTGGATCTTAGTCAGCTCTGGAGAAGTACTGCCTTCTTGCAGGGAATCCACACTGGAGATTTATCTCCTTTTAACTTCTATTCCTGTTTTTTTCCTCTTCTGGTTGTGCCACGTCTCTCTCCCTGTTCCCACTGACGGTTTAGCTTGGCGTAGATGCCAGCTTCTAGGAAAGACAAACCTGTTGCCCAACTGTTTGCAGGCAGCAGGCATCAGCCCAAGCCCAGAGCCAGCAAACAAACCCTCCCTGCGCCAGCTGCAGAGGAAGCTGGTGGCTCAGCCAGGGTTACCAAAGCTCCTTGGAACAGGCATTGAGGCAAGGGCAGAGCAAGTCATGAGATGCTTGCCCTCTTGCTCATTCCCATCCTGTGGGAAGAGGAAGGGAAACAGCTTTGCTAGATTCTCTGGATATGCTTAGGAAGAAATTCAGAGTCTCCATCCTTGTTTCCAGCAGTGTCCTGTGACAGCTGCTGAACGGAAAAAAGGGGTGGGTGTCTATGGCAGGCAGATATCTCTGCCCATCTTCCTGCAGCTTGAAGTTTGTGTGCCGTGCCCTGAAACAGGACTCAGCCAAGAGGAGGAGACCCAGTTATCCCTGCTCCTGCTCTGGCAACTTGGCCACTGGATGTGGAGGGACCAAATGGCTGGAGAGGTCCTGGGATGGAGATGGGCCCTTTGGCTGTCCTTTGTCATCCTCAGTGCTGTTCCACAAAGATTCTGGACTGCGGTGCTGGCAGGGCAGGTCCCTCCTTGTGCTCAGATGGAGAGACTTTGGACAAACCTCTGGAGTGCTCCAGCTTCCCAGGACCCCCGTTCCCACTGAAGGGCTTGCCAGGGAATAGAGGGAAGCATGGGAATCCTTGGTGAATCTCCACAGTCTCTGCCTGCTGCCTCCCTGCTGTACCTGGCGCAGGGCTGAGGTCCCTCTCCTGCTGGGGGCTCTGCCCAGCTGGCTGGCTCCTCCAACAGGTGCATGGCCCACACCCAGCCCTTTACCCAGGCAGCGGCTGCCTCAGCCTATCATCTGCCAAAGGCTGGGGCTGCAGCCTCCCTGTGAGACCAGTCCTCTTTTCCAGTCCTCTCCCTCTACCCCAGTTGTTTAGAAAACAGGAAGGGCTAAGGGAGAGGCAGGTGTGCAAAGAGCTCCCGCAGCTCCCCTCTGCCCAGGCCCCTGAACTCTTGGCCTGCAAGGAGATATTCAAACAATACACTCGGAGCCTTCTGGTAAAAGCTTTTCTCTCTCTGGCTCTCCAGCCACTCTCAGAGGGTGGGATTCACATCCATATCCTTTCTGTAATGCCTGCGTGCACATGAGCAGCCGTAGTGGAGCCCCATGGAGCTGTCTGTCCATGTCTCATCCTCTGCTTTCCCCCTCCTCACACCCATCTGAGACCAACTCCAAGCACAGTTCTGGAGTGGTTTTTTTGGGGTTTTGGGGAGCAAACTGCATGCCAAAAACTCGCTGCTGCCCTGGGAGCACATGGCCCTGAGTAGACCCGGCGGATGCAGGACAGCATGTCAGGGATGTGCCCACATTATTCCAACATGTCCCATGAGACATCTGGGGCAAAGCAGAGAGCTCTGTCTGCAGTGGGTTTAAAGCAAGGGGCTTGTGCTGGATGCCAGGAACAAAGGGAATCCAATGAGCTGCTCATTAAGCTGCTGCAGGATGGATTTTCCACTGTAGATGAGCTTCTCCTGCCACAAGCTTCCCCCACTAACTGCTCTTCCAGGCAAAAGTGTTTCCCTGATATTTGTGTGATCATTTATATATAACCCTGAAAAGGATGAAGTTCATTACCCTCCATCTCCAGTGAATAGGTTTTCCTGCTGTCTGCCATGTCCCACCACGTGGGATGTGTGAGCAGAGGCCAAGGATAACACAGCCCTTCAATGGTCCCTCAGTGCTCATCTGGAGGCACGGGAAGGGAGCACCCCTCTGCCTGCTGCTGCTGCTGCCAAGGAGCAGAGGGCAGTGTGCTCGCTGTTGCCACTAAAGTACCTCTGCTGGAAACAAAGCCACCTGTCCTGCAGTCTGAATTCCCGGTGTGGAGGGAAAAAACAAAGCCCCCTCAGCCACAGGAGACCCAGGCTCTGGGGCAGCACCAGCTCCAGGGGTGACTTGTGGCCTGGCTTTGTGACATGTTTGTGTTCACCCTCCCACCTGCAGGTTTTGTTCTCTCCCTGAGCTGCTTCCTTGCTCTTTCAGGGAGCTCTGACCTTGATGGCTTTCCAGCAATCCGAGGAGCTGGCTGCAGGTCAAGTTCGAAGTGCCAGGTGTGAGGGGCTGCTGCGGGAGGGGAAACGATTCCAGGGAGTCCTGGGTCACTGCTGCCTTCCCCCAGCAAGCCCTGAACTGTGCTATGGCCTTGGGCATGGGGCACAGACCATCCCAGAGCTTGGGGTTGCCCTTATACGAGGCCCCTGCAAGATCCTGCATTAATTTAATTTGGGTCTGCAAATTGAGGCTTCCTTGGTTGAACCTGGATTTCAGTGGCTTTCCCGATGGATACTTCTCCACTTAAAAATCGCTCTCTATTAAGGAAGTGGATGGAACTTTACATAAGCTGGGCTTGAGATATTAATTATTCAAGCAAGAGTCATTTTAGGAATCAAGATCTGGCATGGCTGGGAGGGAGGTGGGAATGGCTCTGCCATAGCCACGGTACCGGCGCTGCATCGTTTGGACGGCTGGAGCTGTTTGTGGGCTCTTTGGGATGGAGTAAGGCAAACAAGGAGCGGAAGCGCGTGGGGGAGGATGGGGCCGCTCCTCCCACAGGAAACCCAGGATTAGGACACTGGTTGGATTGTGTGGCCGTTGGGATCGCTCTGCTGGACCCCGTGGCTGAGCACGGCCCGGCAGCTGCGCAGAGCAGCAGCAACACGTTCAACCCTGCTCTTGGCAGAGGAGCCAAGTGAAAACAAACACAAAGGCTGTAACTGGCAGCACTCTGACGGGAAGGAGTGCGAGTGCGGGGCCGACAGGAAGCCATCAGTCTTGCAGATGGCTTGCACGGGCCAGGGACTTCTAGCCAGTGCCTGCTGCTGCGCTGCGCCCTGCTCCCCCAGGATCTTCCACCCACGGGCACGGCGCGCCCTGATCAGGGATTGCTGCTCCCAGTCCAAACTCTGCTATGGCTGGGCAGGGACAGAGGGTGAAGCCAGCCCTGCTCTGATTCTTCTGGAGATGTTGGCTCTGTCAGACCCTGGCCCTGGCTGTCACCATCACATCCCAGGTCACTGGTGGCTCTGGGGGACATTGTCTGGGGCAGTGTTTTTGCTATGGGACTTGCAAGCTGGGGACCCCTGGTCCCTGGGTAGCATCTGAGGTGCTTTGTGGTCTGCTGGGCTTTAAAAACAATTCTGTGAGCTTTTGCTTCCTTGAGTCCTACAGAATGTTTATTCCAGAGTGCAAAGGGATCTTTAAATGGCCCCGGCTCTGCATGTCTCACTGGCCGAGGAGCAAGCACAGAGCAGGACTGGTGTGGCTGGTGACACTGTCCTGCTGCTGAGCTGCTCCGTGCAGGCACTCAGTGTCCTCTCTCCCATGTCCTGCAGGCTAGCAGGAACAGCCTGGTGGGGTCCATCTTGGATAGACGCGGATGATGCCAGAGCTATGACAGGGATTGCAGTCTTGGCACTGAGGGGTGATCAATTATGGAACAACTACAGGAGGAAGTACCTGAGGTCAAGGAAGAGGAAGAGGAAGAGGCAGTGATGGTGGCAAGTGGAGCTTCAGACCCAACTGGAGGACCAGACAGCTCGCTGCCTTCAAGCAGCTACACAGGTGAGTGGAGCCACAGGAGCTCATCCTGTGCAGCATCCAGGCACCCACAGCCCCCAGGCAGCATGCTCAGCTGCAAGGGCAGAGGATCTGTCCCTGAATGGAGTTCAGCTGGTTTTAATCTCTTCCCTTTGTGAAATAATGGTCCAAGTTATGGAGAGGCTTATTTCTTCCTCGGAGGTCACTGCACAGCCATTGGCAATGGGTTGTGGAGTGGAAGTTAAAAGGACAGGCAGGTAACATGCTTCAGAGCAAGGGGCCTCCCAGGGTGCTTGGGAATGCTTCCTAGCACACTTCTTGAAGTCCTCAGTGCGAAGTGATTGTAGGAGGTGGGAGAAAAGGTTTGTGGATGCGGAAGAGGCTCCTCCAGAGCCCTTGATGTTCCAGCTGGGATGTCCTGTGCCAGCAGCCAGCCAACCAGGGATTATAAAATCTGCTGGTTGGGGTTTCATTGCCAGGACACGAATGCCAGAGGGAAGAAAGGAGCATTGATGTGGAGTATGAGCTGCTGGGGTATTCTTGGCTCTGTGCATGGCATTTGCCTGCAGCCAGTGCCAGATTCCAGATGTGATACCAGGGGCACACAGGACAGGGCTGGAAATCCCTCCTCAGCCGCATGGCTGGAGGAGCTGGGCCTGTGGCTGTGGCATGGAAGGACGTGTCCCTGTGTGTGCTTGCAGACCTGTCGCAGAGCTCCTCTCCCTCGCTGTCGGACCAGCTGCAGATGGGCTGCGAGGAGGCGGCGCTGGGAGCGCTGAACGTGGAGTGCAGGGTCTGCGGAGACAAAGCCTCGGGGTTCCACTACGGCGTGCACGCCTGCGAGGGCTGCAAGGTGAGTACCAGGGAGGGCTGGCTTCAGCAGCACCGAGCAGGGCTTAGACCCCGCGGACTGGGCTGCCTCCTCACACAAGCAGATTCACAGCAAAACAGGGATTCGGGATCGATTGTAAAAAACTCAATTGAACCTGTCTAGAACGTGGCAAGTACAGGCAGGCAGCAATTGCTGCCCTGGGAAGGTGGCTGAGACCCATATGGCCCAAACCTTGCCTTGTCATGCTTTGCTGTGTAAGGCAAATCCATCTGTCCCCACAAGGACCCTGAGTTTGCTTTTAAAAATGGTTTCTGTGCTGCAGATCAGCAGTGAGCTGTGTACTTATCCCCCTGGGATCATTGGCTGCAGCTTGGATGTTCCTCTGGAATTCTTTCCCCTGCAGCAGATGCAGCAGGGTTGTGTTAGGAGTGCAGGTCCTGCCAGACATTCCTGCAGGCTGGGGTTGGCCCCTGGCTTGTTCCTCCATCCCTCCCTGTGGGTTGCTGGCACAGTCCCACAGCACCAGGCGTGGGGTGCCCCTCACGCTCCCTCCTCTGCAGCCCCTTTCTCCCACCACATGACCTCTCCTTGGGATAGAGACTCTGCTTGCATCAGAGAGACCGAGGGCTCCCCCTCTGCACCCCCCTGGACCTCCCTGAAGCTGCTGGGGATAACAAACCAGCCTGGTTCCAAACCAGGCACCGCTGCTCCATGTCCCCCTGCTCCCTGCCTGCAGGGTTTCTTCCGCCGGACGATCCGCATGAAGCTGGAGTACGAGAAGTGTGAGAGGAGCTGCAAGATTCAGAAGAAGAACCGAAACAAGTGCCAGTACTGCCGCTTCCAGAAATGCCTCTCGCTGG
Organism: Dryoscopus gambensis; assembly: GCA_013389985.1. Lineage (NCBI taxonomy): Eukaryota > Metazoa > Chordata > Aves > Passeriformes > Malaconotidae > Dryoscopus > Dryoscopus gambensis. Next base: position 169,360 of record WEIT01038128.1, read on the forward strand.
GCATGTCACACAATGGTGAGTGTCACTGCTGCCCACAGGCCTGGCCAGCTGGGTGACACAGGGCCAGCTGCCTCCTGTGAAGGGTGCCCATGGCCTGCTGTGCTTTAGCCTATGGCTCTTCTTGCTAGGGGATCATTTAAACCCAGTGCTTCAAGCATTTGACTCTTCATCTGCTTTTTCTGTATGAGAGGGGGCTGTTCATTCCCACCGTGCAGTACAGCTGCTGGCACGTGGCTGTCCCTTAGGGACTGGCCCAGAGGGAACTGGATACACAGATTGTTCTTTTGTGCTGGGACTTTTAGACTTCAGGTGTAAGAATCTCGGACCCAGACAAACAAAGGTGTTTTTGTGGGAAGCGAGGTTTGTGCAAGAGCCCAGAGGTGTGGGATGGGAGTCTGGTGTGAGGAAGCAGCAGTGGCTGGTTCATAAAGCTGTCAATGCTGGAGGAGCTGCAGCTTGGAGAAGCATTTGTGTTGTGTAGCTGCAGGTGTTCTCCAGCTGACCTGTCTGTCTGCAATGGCAGAACAAACTGCTGCCTCTCTGGATGAATCTCCTGGGGTTCCCCCGCTGTCCTGACCCCCAGTTTTGCCCCTCCAGCAATCCGCTTCGGGCGCATGCCAGAGGCAGAGAAGAGGAAGCTGGTGGCAGGGCTGACAGCGAGCGAGATCAGCTGCCAGAACCCGCAGGTGGCTGACCTGAAAGCTTTCTCCAAGCACATCTACAACGCCTACCTGAAGAATTTCAACATGACCAAAAAGAAGGCAAGAGGTATCCTGACCGGGAAGGCCAGCAGCACCCCAGTAAGTTCCCTCCCAGGGCAGGTGGGTTTGGCCATGGCCAGCACGGGGGACTTTTCTCTGGGAGATGCTGCACGTCTCCCTGCTGCCGTAGCTGTTCCACATGCACCATTCCCACCTGCAGCCAGGTGGGCTCTGCATGCCCTGCCCCTCGCTGGGAAAAATCCCATTGCTCTGCAGACTTGTGCTGTGGTGGGTGGGTGCAGTTTGCCTGGGCACTGTCAGCCCCAGAGGCAGGGCACGGCCCAGGGACAGGCAGTTAAACACAACTGTCCTGGGCAGAGCTGGCACCTCAAGTCCCCGCAGCAGAGTCCTAACTTGCTTCTTGTTCAAGCAGCCTTTTGTGATCCATGACATGGACACCTTGTGGCAGGCAGAGAAGGGGCTGGTGTGGAAGCAGCTGGTGAACGGCATCCCCCCCTACAAGGAGATCGGGGTGCACGTCTTCTACCGCTGCCAGTGCACCACGGTGGAGACCGTGCGGGAGCTCACCGAGTTCGCCAAGAGCATCCCCAGCTTCGTAGGCCTCTACTTGAACGACCAAGTGACTCTGCTCAAGTACGGGGTGCACGAGGCCATCTTTGCCATGCTGGCCTCCATCATGAACAAGGATGGGCTGCTGGTGGCCAACGGGAACGGCTTCGTGACCCGCGAGTTCCTGCGCAGCCTGCGCAAGCCCTTCAGTGAGATCATGGAGCCCAAATTTGAGTTTGCTGTGAAGTTCAACGCGCTGGAGCTGGATGACAGTGACCTGTCCCTGTTTGTGGCTGCCATCATCCTGTGCGGAGGTGAGCGGGTGCCCTTGGCCGTGCCAGGGTCAGGAAGAGTCCTCCCCACTTAGAGGTGGTTCAGAGGGGGCTAGGGGAGCTGAGCTGCAGCTGGCCCTGAGGTCAGCCAGGGGTGTCTCAGGGGCATAAGAGAAGAACTGAACGCTTCCAAAACCAAAGCTTCTCTGTGGCAGTGATGCCTGGCAAGCTGGGACCGACAGCAAGGAATGTAGAAGTGGCATCTCCTCCTCATGTGCTGCTGTGGGACACGTTGCCCAAGGGCACATTTCTCCCCTTTCTAGCTGACGAGGTTGAAGTCACAGTGGGTGGGTTACAGTCCCCGGCTCCCTTTCCCCAGGAGGAGCGTGCACTTTAGAGAGCTGCACCATGACCCTGCAGCTACCATGCTTCCTCTCCACAGACCGCCCCGGCCTGATGAACGTGAAGCAGGTGGAGGAGATCCAGGACAACATCCTGCGAGCGCTGGAGTTCCACCTGCAGTCCAACCACCCGGATGCCCAGTACCTCTTCCCCAAGCTGCTGCAGAAGATGGCTGACCTGCGGCAGCTGGTGACAGAGCACGCCCAGCTGGTGCAGAAGATCAAGAAGACAGAGACAGAGACATCTCTGCACCCGCTTCTGCAGGAGATCTACAAGGACATGTACTAAGGACCTGTTATTTATGAGAATGAAGCCATGGATTCCCATCAAGACTCTTTGTACAGAAACAAAGAAAACCCTTCCCCATGTCTTCCATTTCTCCTACTGGAAACTCCTTTCTACGTGACCCTGACATACGGTACATAGGGTGAGATGCCGTCAGGATTTGCAGCCGCCTCCTGCTCAGCCAGGGCTTCTGTTAACACACACTAACAAATCTGCAAAGCTGCTGTTCCCGTTCCTGTGGCCCAGCTCTGGCTGCTCCCAGAGCGGAGTGGCCAGCCAGTTTACAGGGCTCAGGCAGCGAGGTTCATGTGGCACCCCGGGTCCCCAGGGTGGGGAGCTGTGGTCCTTAGGAGGGCCAGGAGGGTGCAGGGGCCAGTGGGGCCAACAGCAGCACTCACAGTGTGTCTGTATTTTCTTGTTCGTTTGCACTCCAAAAACGTGGTCCTGAGCCGTGAAGTCTGGGGCAGTGTGATGAAAGGATGTTTCTCTCTTTCCCAAAGAAAAGCCCCGGAGTATTTGAATGGAGACCCTCAGCTGCAGCCCCCTGTGCTCTGCAGTGTGTTCCTGTCTCACAGTGGGACTGTGTGAGCTCTGCCTTCCCGGGTGCTGTGTGCAAGCCTTTGCTCCTGGCACCCTCGTTCTGTAGGGAACGTGTCCCTTGGCACCTCAGTATGAGAGAGGGTGGGATGGGGAAGCGGGAGGGAAAGGATTTGACTCCTTAAAATTCACCTTCAGAGCAGAGGCACAGAATCCATGGCTTCCACAGGCTGTTCTGCACAGACGTGAGTTACAAAAAAGGTGTGCGGAGGGCCAGGGGCCTTGAGCTGGTCAGGGTTTGGTGGCCTGCCTCAATTTCCCCTCTGTGGAAGGGACCTGGATTGTCACATGCTGTCTGCTCGGAGCAGGAGCACGAGGATCTGTTAGTGCATTGGTTGCAGAGAGCTTTGCAGCTGTAAATGCCAAGGGTTTATAAACAGGGAGGGGGTGGTTGGGATGCTCACAGTGGGCAGCAGCTTCGCAGCGAGTGTGGCTGTGTCAGGGAAGCTGCCAGTCCTCCTCTGCCACTGTTCCCAAGAGCGGCAACAGCTCCAGGCTTCGGGGTCTGCCTGAACCCAGCACCATTCTGGGACTTTACCTCACAACTTCTCACAGCTGTAGTGAAACACCACGGTGCCACCTGGGCCAGGCCAGGCCCCTGGTGTGGGGGGCTGTGTCACTTGGGCTCGGATGGACTTGGGAAGGGCTCAGTTTCCCTTTCGGGATAATGGTGTCTGACCTAAGAAGCGACACTTCCCTGTCTGCAGCTCATAGTCCCGTGTGTCCTGAGCAGCCTTATTAAAATACTGGTATTCCCAAGGAGGGGTCGTGGGAGCAAATTATTCGGTTTTATTTTACTTTACTCCTCTTCAGGGTAGCAGATTTCCCTGGTGCAATAATTCCTTTAAAACCCAAAGGGGAAGAGCACTGGGCTTTCCCTCCCCGTCACAGAGCTGGCCGGTCCCAAACCTCCCCCTGCTGCCACACTCCACTCCTTTTGCCGTGCCTCAGTTTCCCCGCCCAGCCCCTCCCCTCCCTACCTCGCAGGGGTGTTGGGAATCACCGTTTCTGAAGCACTTTGAAGCCCTCTGGGGGAAGGCACCGGGGACGTGCGTGTGCTGGTCGGAGCCCGGGGGATTTGCCCTTCCCAAAGCCCCCGTGGTGTCCCCACCGCGGCCGCAATGCAGGACTCGTGCCCTCCACCTGGGAAACTTTTTGCTCTTCCTTCCTCGACAGTGTAACAACCCTCAAACTGAAATGTATATTTTTGCTAGAAGTACAAACCTCCAAGTGTTTTTAATAATATAAATAGTGCCCACAAACTGACTTGACTTTAAATAAATCTGAACTAAATATTTAAGAACCTTTTAGCGTCCAGCCTGTGTTTGTGGGATTTCTCTCAGCACCTGGCGGGGGCTGTCCGGGAGGATTTCCAGCAGAGGCTGTGGCATTTGCTGTGATTTCCAGGGATTTGCCACGATTCCTGGCACTCTGTAATCCCCAGATCTCGTACCTGCTGTGGTTTTCCTGCCTGCAAACCTAAAGCAGTAGAAAGAGCCAGTCCTGAGCAGGATCCCAGCCTCAGAGCTTGAGTGCGTCCTGCCCAAAATGCTGCGGGTGGAGCTGGAAATGTACTGAAAACACCCCGAGGTGGGGAAGAATGAGCTGCGGGGCGGTCACGTGCTGGCACCCGGCGCTGCCCTTGGCTGTGGCGTACCTGGGAATTTGCAAGGAGCGGCTGCAGACCCCCCGCTCCCCTCTGCCCGGCTTGAGTGCCCTGGGGGAAGCTGTCCCAGTGCTCCCGGCCTCTCCCATGCAGCTGGCGGCTCATGGAGCCGTGCTGCTGCTGGGCAGGGGGCCCGGGGTACCTGGCTGGGCACCCTGCGTGGTTTACCCCAGCAGGCAGGGAAACACCACCCCGCCGTTCACTCCCTCCCTTCCCAGTGGGATGGGGGAGAGAACTGAGAAAGAAGCGAAATTCCCAGGCCGAGTTAAAGACACTTTAATAGGACCGGAAAGGAAGGGGAAAGAGTAATGATAAAGGAATTAGAACATCCAGAATTTAGTGATGCGCGCTGGAGTGGAGCCCCCGTCCAGGCTCCTCACTGCGGGAGCAGCAGGAGCTGCAAAGTCCTTGACTCAGTGTAAACAGCGCTCACGCAGCGGGTGCTATCAGCCAGCCCGGGCTTGTCCTCCGCCCAAAACACGTGTCCCCGGCTACTGGGAGAGAATTATCCCAGCCGGACCCGGGACTCACCGAGGCCATAAATAGCCCTGGGAAGTGGCCCAGCCCTCTTCGCTGCTGGGGAGGAGATGGAGCCGGGCTCCATGATGACATCTGGGCCGGTGAGGGCCGGGGCAAGCTGTCTGAGACCCCTGTGCAGGTAAAGGCTTGGGGATGGGCGGCTGGGAGGAGGCTCGGGGGGAGATAGGCTGGAGATGGGGCCCCTCAGGGCTGTGGGGGTGGAGGGTGGATTGGGACGGCCTTGATCCACCCTCCCGGACGTGTCCCCATCCCCCCTCCGGAGCTGGGGGTCGGCCGCAGGACTCCGGCCAGGCCCCCCCTTCCTGCCAGCCCCAAGCCAAGGGCTCCTGCCCTTCTCCGTGCCCCAGCCCTCGGTACCCCTGCTCCGCCAGTCCCGAGGAGAGCCCCCAGACAGTCCCTGTCCTGGGCTTCCTTTGCTTTGCAATCAACCAGGAGATTAGGCTGGATGTGGCTGGGAGAGCCGAGCTCCCCCGGGCTCTGCCCTTTGCAAGGGCCCCTGAGCCCGGACATTAGCCAGGGGGACTTCCAAAACATGTGCCCACCCAGCCAAAGCTGGTACCGGCAGGGACGTGAGGGCAAGGCTGGAGCAGGGCCTGACCCCAGCCATGCGGCTCCTCTGGCTAACAGGAATTTTGCCCGTGGATCCTGTCGGTGGGGCCAGAGCTGCCGCTTCTCACATGACAGAAGATCAGCCCAGGTCTGCAGGTACTTCCAGCGTGGGTTTTGCCGTTATGGAGAGCAGTGCAGGTAAGGAGGGGCCTGATGCCATGAGGATGGGCCGGGAGCCTAGAGGAGTCATGCTGGACTGATGGGACCCTCTGTCTCTGTCCCTGGGCTCCTCCAGCTACCAGCACATCCAGGAGGAGCCAGCACCAGTAGGGACACAGTATGGTCTGGTGCCCCACCGCCACTGGGGCCTGGAGCCTGGCACTGAACCCACAGACCGGGACCAGGGAGGAGCCCGGTGCACCTCGGTCCACCCTGCCCGCAGCGTGACGCGTGTGGCCTCCAAGTTCCCAAAAGCGGAGGTAGAAGTGGAAGAGAAAGACGAGAAGAACATCCCAGCACTTGGTAACGTCCCCCGTGGGGCCATCGGTGGAGAATTTGTCCCCACAAAAGCGCGGGGTGCCTCAGGTAGGTGCTAGGCTGCCCAGGGGGCCAGTGGGGTGAGGACACTGGGGTGGTTATGGTGGAGCAGCCTGTGCATGTTTCTGCCTGTGACCCAGGCCAAGCTGGGGCTGTGGAGAGCCCCCCAGTGTGGGGAGTGTCGCTGCTGAAGCTGCACACTCCGAGCAGCCCACCCAGCTCTCTGATGATGGGCCAGGATATGCTTTTCCCTTCTAAGAACTCTCCTCCTGCAGGCTTCCAACCACAAGGGCCAGCACTGGATCCAGACTCCTCTGACCCAAGAGAGGCAGTTGTGGAGACGGCGACATGGACTGACCCTGCAAAGGTGGGTTTGGGGTCTCCTGTGATGGGGCACTCCCTGTGACCCTGTGGTGTTCCCCGAAGCCAGGGCAGCGACGGAGCCAGGGGGTTGCCACGCTGTGCTGCTCTGCTTGTAGGTCCCTGCAGAGCCAGGTGCTGTGGCAGCCCTGGTCACCACCGCAGCGCTGAGAGCCCGGAGCGAGGCCGTGGTGTGTGGCATCTGCATGGACAGGGTGTACGAGAAGGCGCTGCCAGAGGAGCGGCTCTTCGGCATCCTCCCAAACTGCAGCCACGCGTACTGCGTGGGGTGCATCCGCAAGTGGCGGCGCAGCCGGGACTTCCAGAGCACGGTCATAAAGTGAGTGGGGATGGGGATGTGGAGGGGTGGTCACCGTTCCCCCTTCTGCGCCCTGAAATTGGTCTGGTGGTAGGGCTTTGGGATTGGCATGACTTTCGTTTGAGAACAGGCGCTTGGGACTGGTGGTGGGTATGGGGGTGCTGGATGAGGCAGCAGGACCACCCGGTGTGGGCACTGAGCCCATGCTCCCTGCTCCCTTTTTGGGACACCCACTGGCACCCGTCACCTTCACCCAGGGCCTGCCCAGAGTGCCGGATCACCTCCAGTTACTACATCCCCCACAAATACTGGATCTCGGATGTGGGTGAGAAGGAGAAGCTCATCAGAACCTTCAAGGCACGGACAGGGTGAGTGCGTGGCGCTGCTGCGGGTGGCAGGGCTGCGGGCTCTGTGCTGCTCTGGGGGCTACGCTCACAACTGTGCTTGGAATCCCACAGGAAAATCAGGTGCAAATTCTTCATCCGTGGCCACTGCCCTTTCAGATCAGAGTGCATCTACCTGCACGAGCTGCCTGCCCGCCAGCTGCTGCGGCACAGGCGGCAGCGGCCGAGGATGCCCGCTGTAAGTGGGGTGGCACATCCCGGGGCTGGGCTGGGCACCAAGAGGCCGTGGCTCATCCTCCCTCCTCTGCTGCAGGTGTTCATCCCTTCGTCCTCGGAGAGCTCTGACGAGGAGGATGAGGAGTTCTGCACGCTCGAGTGGGCTCTTACCCTGGCCATGCTGGAGACAGAATTTCACTACTCCAGATCTGGCCGCGAGATGCTTCTCGATTACTTCAGCGATTCTGACTGAGCCGTGGGGGCCACGCTGGGCCTGGGTGCTGCTGGTGGCCGGACACATCTCCGGGAGGCGGAAGCGTCTGCTTTTGGCTCCTGCCGTTGTTTTGGCGTGGCTCCAGCCGTGGGGGTTGTTGCAGGGACGGGGTGGGATGGAGAAGCAGTCTGGCTGGCGTTTATGGGTGCACCGGGGGTGACTCAGGGCACAGCCCCCCCTGCTCTTGCCCGAGACCCACGGGTGGGGCGGGGCTGGGCTGGGCTGGGCTGGGTGCAGGGTCAGGGGCAGCGGGGGGGGTCTGACACCAACGGGCCAGGCCGGGGGTGCCGGGCAGTAGAGGGACACTGTTTTAAACTGTTTTTAGCCAAATCCGGGAACAACGAAATAAAACCGGTTGTGTAACGTCACGCTTCCG
>WEIT01038128.1:185884-211799 GCA_013389985.1 Dryoscopus gambensis
GAGCCCCGACCCCCTCCCGGGGCTGATGGGGGCCCGGCAGGGCTGAGCGCCGGCTCCGGGCTGGGTGGCCCCAGCATCTGCCCTCGGCCGCTTGAGAGGAGCCCAGGCAGGTAATGATGACCCGGGGAGCGTTTGGTCGTCGCCGGGTTGAGGGAAAGCGCCCGGTCTGGCATCCCAGGGGGTTCCTTATGCTAAAGCAGCCGCGTGCCTCGTATCTTTTCCATCTGTAACACAAAGATAAGGAGCGAGTGTCTGTGAGGCTGTCAGAGCTGCGGGAAAGCAGCAGCCTGCAGGGTCTGCCGTGGCTGTGATGGATTGAGCACTTTGCAGCAGGGACCAGCCCTCCAGAGGACTCTGATGCTCGCTGGTGTGATGAGTTCGGCTGATCCCTGCTGGCTGCGGGCGCCTGAGCCCCTGGGTGGAGGCGTCAGCGACAATTCCCACTGTATAGGCGTGAAATGGGCTGGCTTTGACAGGTGCCAAGTGCTGCTTTTTACACCATCAGAGCTGAACAGGCTCTGGAGCTGGGTGATGGCCCTGCTTGGTGCTGGGGTGGTCCAGACTGAGCTTGGCCAATGCTTTGCACATGCACGTGGGGCTTCACGCAGTCCCTGCTCTCTGTCCCCCTAGATCTCGCCTGCGTTTCCTGTCCTGGACAAGAATTTCTCCTTCTGTCCCATATCTGCGTGTCCACGGGCACAGCCTGCGAGGAGTCACTGTGGGACAGTCCCCTGTGCACAGCGACTTTGCCCTGGGCTGGGACAGGGACTCTGTGGGCTTTCTGCATCTTTCTCTGATTCTTCAAACCTTGTAAAACAGCTTAAATGAGTTGTCCAAGCTCCTTTAGATTTGAAAATCTCTTACATTTGTCCCTCTGGGAGCTCAGGGATTGCCCTGTCTGCAGCCTGGAGAACAGGGGTTGCTCCCACTCTGCACTGGGTCCTCGCAGTGTTTGGTGGGCGCAGAGTTACCTGCCCCCATGAAGCTGACCCACGTCACAAGCCCAAAATGAGGATTGGCCTGGGGGAAGGAAATGGGGGTGGTAAGCAGGAAAGTCCACCCTCAGCACTGCCCAGAAATGAGGCCTGCATTGAGTTTCTCATTTGCCTTGCTCCATGCCCGCCCAAATCCCACCAGCCTCCTCCTGAATCACAGCGGGCCTCCCCACCTCTTTTCCCACAGATGCCTCCACGCTAAGCAGAGGAGCTCGAAGCTCCTGCTGGGTGAGAAAACGCTTTAAAAATATAACATTTAGAGGCGTTCTCCATCTGCGCGCAGCTAATGTGGGTCTCTCACGATAGGTGTGCTGGTCCTGGAGCCTCTGCACTCCACAAATGAAGCCACTCGAAGGGACCTCGCTGGGACAGGGGGAGGAGGAGGCACAGGGCCCGGCCCAGGGGCGCCGGCGGCGGCAGCGGCAGAGGACGAGCTGCCGACCCGGCCCCTCACCTCGGAGGTATGTGCACAGAAAGCCCACCCAGCGGCTCTCGGGGTGCGAGCAAGGATGGGACAGTGATGGCAGTGCCAGGCAAGGGACGCTGAGCATCGTTTTGGCACGGTGGCCCCTTCCCCTGCAGCCTCTGCGCTCAGGCTTGCCGGGACGTGAGGGAAGAGCCCTGCTGCAGCCCTTTCCAGAGCCAGGGGTAAAAGTTTGGGGGTTCAAACCCTCTCCCAGTTGGGTGCTGGGCTCCAGCGTGGGCTGCAGAGGGCTCTTTGCACAGCAGCCCCAGTATCTCCACGCGCTGGTAACCTGCCATCCCTGGTGGCCTCCAGCATCCCGCGAGCAGGGATGCCACAGAGCGACAGACTTTCTGGCACCCAGGACAGGGTTTGGGGGTGATGAACCCGTCCCAGTGCACTCTTTGGGGGGTCTGTTGTCCCCATGGGGGTGCTGTGAGATGGTGCCTGGGCTCTGTCGGCGGCTGGGTTTGTTGTGGTGCTGGAAGAGGCCGGCTCACAGCGAGGTCCGCTTGGCAGCCAGAGCAAATTTAAAAAAAAAAGCTCTGCTGAGGCAGAGCTGGTGACTCACTGCTGGCTGGAAACGGCTCCGGCGGGTCCTCTGTGGGGCTCTGCGGCTGCGGCAGGAGCGGCAGGAGCGGAGGGGGCGGCTCGCCCCGGGCAGGCAGAACGGGATGGGGACGGAGCAGGCTGTGGAGGATGCTCGGGAAGGACCCGGGTCCGGAGCAGCCCCACGGAGGGAGCTGGGGGAGCATGGGGGGTGGGATGCTGCCAATGCTTCCTGAGTTTCTTTAGGGTTTACCCGGGATTCCCTCCGCAGGGAGCAGCAGGCAGAGCTGTCCGGGCTCCTCGCATCTCCGGATGAAGGTAAGGGCAGCTCAGGGGGTGTGGGGTCAAAAGGGTGGGCGTTCCACCCTCCCTGCCTGAGCAGCAGGAGGGTGTCCCCTGGCCTGGCAGCACCTGCCTGCAACCCCTTCCAGCCCTGGGACCCCAACCCCATCCCCTGGATTTGCCTCACCACCCTCTGCACGGGATCCCTTGCCCTCCTCCCCCTGCCCTGCCTAGCTGAGTTCCAGCTCCCTCAATCCCACATATTTTGGGGGGTACCTGCCAGCTCATGTCCCCTGGCAGCCTGCAGGCTGCAGAAGTGTCAGTGGCAGCTTTGGGGGTCTCTCCTGAAGTGGTGTCAGGCTGGGGAGGGGACCCTGCTGCCCAGCTCCCACCACTCTCTCTGTGCCCAGGCAGGATGAGCAGTCCCCAGGGACACCCAGGCGGGGTTTTGGCCGGGAGCAAGCAGAGCGTGGAGCAAGTCAGCGAGGTGAGAAGGAGGGGAGGCCAACAGGTGCGGGAACCTTCCCTGCCAGGTTCCTTGGGCTCAGCCAGGCCCCCAGCCCCTCTGTGCTGGTCCTTTTGGGATGCTGTGCAGCACCAGGGAGAGGTTTGCTCCAACAGCACCTTTGTGCCTCCCAGGAGCCAGGCAGGGCCGTGCAGGAGCAGGCTGTGCACCCTGGGGACAGTGACAGGACTGAAGAAGGTGGGTGAGTCCCCATCCCACATCCCAACTGGGTCCCCTTAGGGGAAGGCTTGAAGCAGTTGGGGACGAGTGTGGGAACATGTTCTGATGGGGGTCATCTCCCTTGGTGGGGACATGGGGAAGGGGAGACTTGGCCTGGGGGGACCTAAAGCCCCCCTGATGCTGGAGGAAGGATTGGGATGGTTCCACAACACGGGCACCTACCCCCGGCTAAGACAGGAGGGCAGAGGGAGGAGGGAAGGCCAAGGAGAAGCCCTCATGTGTGGTCTCTATGGCCCCACTGCCTTCCTGCAGATGCAGAAACTCTGGAGGAACCGCTGCTGAGCCTCCCCACTGAGCTCTCTGTGCTGGACAGACTTGGCTTGCACAGGTAAGACCAGTGAGCACCTGCATCCCTCCAGGGGCTACAGGACAGGGGGGTCCCAGGGCACAGCACAGTTCAGAGTTGGACTTGCCTCCTTTTCCATTGCACAAGAGTTGCTGTCCACACAATGGGCACTTGGCTTCCCACTTCTCATGGGGAGAGCAGAACAAGGGAGCAGAACAAGGGCATTTTCATCATGCAGCCCCCATGATGCCTCCATCCCTGACAGCACTTCTCTTTCTGCAGGGTGGCTTTGACAGAGCAGGATCTGGAGGTGAGGGGTGCTGGGGGCCGTGGGCAGGCTGGGGAAGGGGCACACAAGGACGGACACCTTGCTGGCTCGCAGTCCCCTGGCTGTGCCCTGCTCCTGCAGGCACCGCAGTCCCCTGGCAGCCACCTTACAAACCCTTTCCCAGAGAGGCTTTTTGCATTTGGAGGCAGCTGCATTTCCATGAGTCTGTCCTCTGTGTGCCCGGCAATCCCACAAAGTGCTCTGCAGCTGCTGAAGAGCACCCTTAGCCGGGGAGGCGGCAGGAGCCACGCTAATAAAAATAATTTCCCTGCGAGTGCCAGGGCTGAGTCAGGCTCAGCCGTCAGCCGGGACCCGCAGCGAGGGCTGGCGTCTGCCCGGCGTGTGCTCTTGCCAGGAGGGCTCAAGATTTCCATGCGTTATCGGCTGCCTGGAGGACGTGTCTCCTCGGGCTGGCATCTCAAGGGACTGTCCCCAGCACGCAGCAGCCTGATGGGTGCTGGGGCAAGGCAAGCACTGATTATCTTTAGCACTGCCCTGTTTGGTGGCACGCTGGGAGGTCTGTCTGTGCCTTGGGGACAGCAGCGCATGGCCCTGCTGGCTTCCCTTCTGCCCTCGTGCCCCATCTCTCGCCTCCCCACCCCGCAGGCAGCCTTTGCCCACCTCGCCCTGGCTTTTCGCTGCGACATGTTCACCCTGCAGCAACGTGTGGAGGTGGAGAAACGGGCAAGGGATGCAGCAGAGGAAAACATTCAGGAGGAGCTGGGGCAGTGCCGAGCTGCCCTGGAGGTAGGTGGGCAGCAGGGCAGGGGGCTGGCACTTGCTGGGAACATCCAGCCCAGGGGGGTTTGGACAACTCAAAGTGCCAGCTCCAGCAGCTCCATCCTTTCCCCCCACAGAGGCTGGGCCGATCCTGTGCCAGTGCAAGCTGCAGGGAGACGCTGGAGCAGCTGCAGCACAACCTGGCTGTGCTGTCAGCAGCTGTTGAGCGAGCAACCAGCGCTGCGGAGAAGCTGGGGGCTGTACACCAGGTATGTCCACAGCCCAGGGCTGGGAGTGATGGGTGCTACAGACGGGCCTGGCGACTTGTCCCTGGGCTTGCTGGGGTTTGTGCCTCCTCCTCGTGGCGCTGGCCTTGACGTCACGTTTGCACTCACCAGGGTGCCAGGGATCCATGCACCTGCCCTGGGGCGCAGGAAGGGGATGCACCTGCACTCCCTGGGTGGAGGCACCATGGGATGCCCAGGGAGGGATTGGCAAGGACCTGATTCCTTAGGAGACGGGGGCCCTGACCCCCATCCTGCCTGGCTGCAGGAGGCCCAGATGAGCCGAGCAGCAGAGGTGATGGTGCAGCACGTGGAGAACCTGAAGCGGCACCACATGCGGGAGCACGCGGAGCTGGAGGAGATGAAGCGCCTGATCCAGCAAAACTCCCGCAACCGGCAGCTGGCGGAGATCCAGGGTGAGGTGGGCTCTGCCGCCGGGGCCCCTGCGGGGTTTGCACAGAGCAGCCCTGCAGGATTTGGTCCCGAGCCCCTCTGGGGGGTCAGCGTGACCCTGCACCACAGAGCCAGTGGGTGGTGTGCATTGAGGACCGGTGGTGGGGAACAGCTGATGGATGGGGTGGGAAGGGAACAGCTGATGACAGCTGTGAGGGGACAGTGCAACAGCAGATCAGCGCGGGAGCAGGTGCTGGTGGCCGGAGAGCCGTAACCCAGCTGGGAATGCGGGGCAGTGTGGCCCCAGGCACAAAAAGGACTCTGTGAACGCCAAGCCCCACATGTGCCCTTGCTGTGCATGTGGCAGTTCCCCCTGCCCAGGGCACCACCTGTGCCATGCACAGAGCACACAGCCTTCAGTGGGAGGGAGCTTTGTGACCGTCTGTGCATCAGCCCCATCTTAGAGCTGGGGGACGATGTAAGGCGGCTTCTCTTTGCTCCCAGATGATGTGGAGCCACGGCTGAGACCTCACCCCCTGAAGAGAACTTTCCAGCAGGTAACTGGTCCCAGTTCAGGAGCCTCGGAGCCACTGCCTCGCCATGCCCTGCTGCCCTCCCTCAGCTGGCTGCCCCCACACACCCACTAGCCCCCAAGCAATGTCACTCCAGCCGGCTGCCTGCTGCAGGGAAGATCTGCTGGCAGTGCCAGCGATGAGGCAAAACATAGGGGCAGCCTCGGAGGGCTTTTGGTGGACAGCCAGGGTGCCCAGCAAGCTGAGGGCTGCCTGTCCAAGAGATCTCAGGCAGATCCTTCTTCCATTGCAGGGTCACAGTGCAAGAGCCACAGGCTTGGCTGTTCTGTAGCACCAGCTTGAATCCGGCACTGATTCCCCTGTAGCTCAAGAGGTAGGGGAGGGGGTTAGGCAGCCCCACCAGGACAGCTTGCAGCAGTAATGACAGGCACAAACCTCTTGGCTTTGACCTTCCCTGGCTTTCCGGCCTTCCCTCTTAGCTCCAAGGGCAGTGGGAGGTGGCAGTGTCCCGTGGTGTCCCTTGCCTGTGCTGGGGAGGTGGTGGGGAAGGAGGGGGTGAGAAGCAGCCGCGCAGTGCTCACCCCCAGCCCCTCTGTTGCAGGGGTCTGCCCGCCGCAGGGTCAGCATCGCCGTCATCCCCAAGCAGCTCTTGGTAAGGACGTGTTTGGTGGGGACAGCCAGGAGCTGTGTCCCCAGGCTCGGTGCTACCGGGGCTCCGGGTCCCCACTGATGCTCCCACCTTCGGTGCCCAGCCAGGTGCCAGCCCTGACAGCCGAGCAGCCCCAGCAGGTGGCCTGGAGCCAGAGGGGGCCCAGCGCTGGCCCAGCATCCAGAGGTAACTGCGCTGGGTGGCCGGGCAGCCATGGCACCGACTGCCACTGGCCCACGTGGGACAGCACTGACCCCGTCCTCTCCCTCCCCAGGAGTGAACTGGAGCCACAGGGCCAGGACAGTGCCGTGAGCGGGAAGCTGGTGGCTGGGGCAGATGGCAGAGGCTCAAGTGCAGGGGACGAGGAGCTGGAGCAGCTCGGGCTGACGTGAGCAGCACCCCGCGTGTGCCCAGCATCCCCCCGTGGCTGCTGGCCTCTCTGTGGTCCCAAGGTGGCCAGCACTTGGGCAGGGGCTGGGGGATTTAGTGGTGGAAGGCCAGGATGTTGCTTGGCCGCCTCAGCTCAGCCCCTCTGTTCCTCAGTTTTGCCCTGTGCATTGCGGGTCGCCCACGCCCTCCCCAGGCTTGTTGCACTTGGGTTTGTAAAAGGGCCAGTGAGGTTTGGGGCTGAGTTAAACATCCTCCTTGTCCCCTGCTGGTGTGGAGGTGGGATTTGCTCTCTTCCACGGATGACAAGTGTCCCTGGTCACTTTCTCCCCAGGTCCAAGGGATCTGCAGCGGAGCTGTGGCGTCCGTGGCTCTTCTTCCCGCAGCACTACTGGGTTTTCTTCTGGCTGCTTCTCCTGAGCATCGCCTTCCTCCTCCTCGTCCGTGTCCTGGAGTTGCAGCGGCTGCAGTCTGCAGCATCATCCAAGGCCTAGATGGACCGGGGAGGGGGAGCTGAGAGGCATCTCTGCTCCTTCCCCACGTCCTAAAACACCTAAACCCTAAAATAATAAAATGGGAGGAAAAATGGGGGAATTGTAATGACGGAGCAGGGGGAACATCCCGTGGTAGGATCTAAGATATGGCTGGCACCTCCAATATACTCACGAAGGGTTCAGGGAGCTGCAGAAGCTCTCACTGATGGTGTGAGTGGCCAGTTCTCAGCACATCAAGGGGCGCAGGTGTGCTCCCACAGGTCCCCTCTGCTGGGGACAGCCCGGGCTGCCCACGGCCGTGGGTTTGCAGCAGAGCCGCGTCCCTCAGTGCCACCATGTGCCCTCAGTCCCTGCTGTAATTCACATCTAATGCTCCTTTGCTGCTGCCCGGGGAACGGTGCTGGGGCTGGAAGGCGCAGGGCCGCGCTCAGCCTCTCCCACGGCACCACGGAGTGCTCACAAACAGAGGGAGCTGTTTCCGACCGCCTGGGAAAAGCGCCTGGTTTGACACAGGCACATCGTTTCCGTGTCCGCCCCAGCCTCCCGCGGCCCCGAAACACGGGTGGGCTTCACCGCACCGCACCCAGCAGCTTCGCAAGGACCAGAACAGCCCGGCCGAGCCGCCCCGGTGGGGGTTTCTGCACCAGGATCCCCAGGAAGGGGCCGGAGGGGGCTGCAGAAGGGAGGGACGGAGGTGCCGGGCTGGTCACCCTGCGTGCCGTGGCCGCCGGCAGTGCCACGGGTGACTCAGGGTGGCCGACGTAACCAACGCGCGTTTGCCAGCTCGCCCCGTGTCCCTGAGTCACCGGCCACAGTCTCGGGGCAAGCTGTCACCGCGAGCAGCACGCGAGCCCCCTGCCCGTCCCAGCACGGGGCAGATGTCCAGCAGCACCCCGAGGACATCGCCACCAGAAACCCCCAAAAGCACCCGGCCAGCAGCGATCTCCGGTGACCCCGGGGGCTCCCCCGCCCGCCCCAAGGTACCTTCACCCCACGGGGACCATTCCCACCCGGGGGACCCAGGCGGGAACGTAATCCCAGAAGTTTCCACGCGAGCTGTGGTGGTCGGGGTCCGGAGCTGGCACTGGGTGGGTCTCCCCCGCCCTGGACCCTCCGGTGCCCCCAGCTCCCCCCTGGCCGGTTTCTGGCTGCGGGGGGAGCAGCACAGCGGCGGGGGCGGGGGGTGAAGCGGTTTGGCTTCATCGCCCCGAGTCTTCCTGTTTGCTTGGCGAAAAGGCTGGGTTCTCACCCTAAAATACAGAAAACCCAGCTGGGGTTGCGCCGTGCCGCCCGTCCCGCTGTTCCAAACCTCCCGGCGCAACATCTGCAGCGGCACNGGAGGGCCGGGCCGGCCGGCGGCAGCTGCTTCTTGCAGAGCCGGAGCTCGTTTCCTGCTCGCTGTCGCCCGGCTGCGCCCAGCTCCGGTCCCTCCCCACCACCCGGTCCGTGCCTCAGTTTCCCCTTCCGAGGGGCTGTGGAGGTGAGTGGGGGTGAGGATGGGCAGAGCATCCCTGGCCGTGGGGGGGTCCGGGCTCTGCTGCACCCCGAGCCCCGCGTCCCCCCGCTCGGTGCCAGCATCCCACCGCCGGTGCCCTCCGCCCGCCCCGCTGAGAGCATCGCTGCGCAAGGCGGGGACGGGGGGGACAAAACCGAGGGGTGAGTCTGCGGGGCTGGGAGGGGCTCAGCCCCCCCGAACCCGTGTCCTGCGTGTTCCTGGGACGCTCCGTGGCAGGGTAGCGCTTTTCCTGCGGCGGACCCCTCCCCACAGCCTCTCCCGGGGGCAGCGGGGTCCCCCCCCTCCATCCTCGCTGCTTTTCCCCTCCAGCCCCTGACCTCTGCTGCTCCTGGGACAAAGAGAAAAGAGAGCGGTCCCTGCTCCTCCTCCTCGATTCCCAGAGCCACCAGTGCTCCCAGTGATGAGTAGGATGGGGTGGGAAGAGCTTTGCTAAGATCCGTGAGGGATGCTCTGTGGCATCATCACGGAGATGTCTTTGTCACGGATGTAGTTCGGGCTGAAGGAGAAGCAGGAGGAGGAAGATGATGTGGGGTGTGAAGCCTGGCCGTGACCAGACTTCCTCTTTTTACCAAAATTCAGCTGCAAGAGGCAGGTCCCTCCATGGGCTGGTGCTGGGCGGGGGGGCAGGCTGAGCAGCAAAGATGGGGGGGCACGTTTTCTCCTCCCCAAGTGTTGTCTGTGGCCAGGGCTCCCTGGGGCATGGCCAGGCTGTGGCATGTGGATCCCCGGCAAAGGGCAGTGCAGGTTTGTCCCCTCTCCTCAGCCCTTCTCCCCACACCTCCATGCTGGGGCCTTGCAAAGCTGGGCTGTGCTCATGCACCCACACCCCTGCCTCAAACCAGAGCACCTCACAGGGATTTTTCCCTCCCTCCAAGGATTAAAACCCACCCAAATCAAGGCAAGTTTCCTCAGCATTGGCCAGGGTGGTCTCCCTGCCCAGTCCCACACCTGGGATGTTTCTCCTGAGCACAAGAACCTTTGTAAGAGCTTCCAGTGCCTTCACCCCTTCCTGACACCCTGCCAGCTCAGCTGGTGGTTGAAAGCAAGGCTTTGGCCGAGCTGTTGGGTGGTCACAAGTCACCCTCCATCCTGCCCACTGGCCTTTCACTGGAAGGGCTTTCATGGGGTCCGGCCCAGCTCAGCAGCCTGGCCTGCGCTCTCCAGGCTGGATCCCAAACCCGGAACAGCCTGCCCACCCTGGGAGCCAGCGCAGCAGCGGCGAGGCGATCTGCTGAAAATCCTCCCAGCTTTCATAAGCTCTGGAGCCGTGTCCTTTCCCACCCTATTTCCATGTGCCTGGAAGACACGTGAGCTCCCGAGCAGCTTCCCCCACAAGAGGGGAAGAGGCTGCTTCTCCGCATGCAAGGGCAGGAGGGAGACCCCGACCTGCAGAGTGGGATGGGGTGTCCCTGCTCCCGGGGTGCTCCCCATGTGTCAGGACCGGGTGATGTCCCCAGGGGCAGGTCTGCAGCCAACCAAAGCCGACATGAGATGAGTCAGGGCTGGCTGCAAGCCCCCCCTCCTCCCTCCTGCTTGCAGGAACAGTGTTAAGGGAAGAAAAGGCAAAAGGCTTTGATGGGGAGAGGCAGTCTGGCTCAGACTGTGCCCTCCTCCACTGCCGCTGGCCTTTGTGGGCTGAAAGCTGGGTTTTTGCATCAAGCCTGCAGGAACTGAGATTTCCTAGGAGTTTCTGACCTTGCTTGCAGTTGTCAAGGGGGGTTGAGTGTGCCAGAGTGCTGGCAGGATACTTCTTTCTGTAGGAAGCTGTGTAACACAAGGCTTGTTGTTCTGCCTCCTCTGAGCCTCCCTGCCAAAGCGTAGGGGCTGGAAAGCTTTCCTGGGCAGCACGCTCCCCCTGGCATCATGTCCAGTGGGAATCAAGGCCAAGGGATGGGCTTTTCTCAGAGCCAGGGGCTGCTGAGGCTGGAGTAGATGCTCCCAGCCTGAGCAGCTGCCTTTGCCCCGTCTCCCTGGGGCTACTGTGTGGTGACCTTGGCAGGTGCCAGCACAGTGACATGAGCTCCTGGGGGGCAACCCATCTGCACGGGGCACTGGTGCCGGGCCAGCCAGTGCTGCCTGGGCAGCCTCTGGGGTAGGAGGATGGGTGGGAGCGCTGCAGACTCTCCGGGGAGGCTCACAGCGCTGCCTCAGTTTCCCCAGGCTCATCCTGTCCCGCTAGCAGCATTCAGGGGAAGAGCAGAAATCTGTCCCTGGGTCTCACAGCCCTGTCATGAATGCATAGGCCATGTCCTCTGTCCCCACGCTGCCACTCTGGTGGGTGCCAGCCCCTACGTCTGCCCAGGAGGGAAGTGGTTAAAATGCCGGGATTTCCTGACTGGGATGCTGGAAGGGAAGGTGACCCGGCAGAAGTGATTGGAGGGAAGGTGACCTGCAGAACTGCTTTGCAAGGCACGGTCTGGTGTCGGGAAAGTCCTGAGTGCGACTAAACTTGAAATCCAGCTAGAATTCGGTCTTCTCAGCCAAAGTTTAAGTGCACGCTTAAATAACTCCTTTCTCCGCCCACCCCCAGCCCCCTCCTCCTGAGGGCCGCTTAATTTGTTCACGGCATCCCTGTCCCACTGCAGGGCTGGCCGCCACCTTCTGGGAGCTGCCACGTGCCCACGGTAACACCCAGGGGCGAGAGGGCAAAGAGCGGTGGTTCAAAGGTAGGAGCTCTCCGATTTCCCGAGCCTCTCCACCGGATCCTCCCTTGGCAGCACCGTGTCCCCGCCAGCAGCTTTGCCGGGCTGGGGGAGCCTTCCACAGCCCCGGGGCTTGGCCACAGTGGCCAGAAAAGGCAAAACTTTGTTCCTCGTGCTCGGGCTGGCAAGAGAGAGGATGGCACAGGCTGGTGCTTGGAGCTGGGAGTGGGCGACAGATGCAAGGAGAGCTGGTCCCCAGGGGCAGGGGGTTTTGGGATGCCCAGGGGCAATGTGCTGCACCCCTCCTCCCACGGCTTCCGCGGCATGATGGGGCTGTTTGCAGGGTGATTTGACTTTTATTTGATTTCCTCACCGCTGCTTCCTCTGTGCTAATCTGTTTCCACCTGCCCCAGGAGTGGTAGAAGGGGAGGTGGGGGAAAAGGTCACCCCACTCCAGCTGCAGAAGCCAGGCTGGTGGGATGGATCCAGTCCTGCTCCCTCCAGCCCCAGGGCTGGTCTTGCTGGTTTCTGCAGCAGCTGTGGCTGATTCCTAAAGCCACGAGCTCCCTCCCATCCCCCCGTAGTGAGGCCAGGGCTGCAGAGGAAGGAAGCAATATCTTTGCTCCAAAACAACTCGCTCTGCTCTTGGCTGTTGCAGGTACCCGCTGTGTGGAGGAAGCCACTCACTGCTGCCACAGCCCTCCCCATCCCCTCCCCTGACGCCACCGTGGCAGGGTGACACTGTGACTCTCTGGGTGCAGCATCCGGGGACGGTTCCACCAGCTGCTGCCACAAAGTGTGCCAATTCTGACAGTGCCATCACCACCCAACAGCCCCTGCAGCTGGGGAAGCTGGCACTGAGACACCAGGTCTGGTACCGGATGCGTTCCGGGGTGGGGATCCAGGAGGGTCCCCTCCCTGCTGACCTCTGCTGTCCCTCTGCCAGGCTTCTGGGTGACACGGGATGAGTGTGCCGGCCGACGAGCCGGGCAACCCGGCCCATGCCATCTTTGAGAGGTTCCTGCGTGCCGGGGAGTGCCGGGAGGTGCTGGGCTGCTTCGTGGAGCTGTGCCAGCACCTGGGGCTGCAGGGCAGTGGGCTGCAGCTCTACCACGGCCTCAAGGCTGCCCTCAACTACTGGAATGCCAAGGCCCTGTGGAGCAAGCTGGATAAGAAAGCCGGGCACAAGGACTACGACCAGGGCACAGCCTGTGCTGGCACCAAGGTACCCGGGATGTGGGGTGAGGGGTTTGGGTCCCTCCCTGCCCTGTGTCCTTGTCTCCAGGGTGAGAACATCCCTTGGGACACTCTGGCTCTCATCCCAGGAGGATGCAGGATGTGCCAGGCGGGAGGTTGATGGAGTTTAATGGGACAGGATGTTAATTAGCACTGCTCAGCTCCCCATGGCATGATGCCACCTCAGTGCCACCCAGCCAGCAGCGTCCTTCCTCCTCCCAGCTGCTTCTCTCTGGGGACATCCCATGGCGGGGCTGAGAGACCTGTCAAGTCCTTTCTGGGAGACAGGAGCACCCCAAGTAGGATGTCCCCTTGGGGACATCTCTTCCCTGTCCCACAGATGATGGCTTTTGTCCTGACTGCTGTGCCCTCTTGTCCCAGCTGCGTGCAGAAGCTGTCAGGAGACCAAACCTGTGTCAGGCCTGCAGCAGAGCTGCCCCTTATCTCATCCCATGCTTTAATTGCTGCTGTTGCCCTGACTGCCACTGCCCTGGGTCAAGGCAAGGTTCAGGGGGTGGGGGGCACCCTGGTTTGCAGGGAGAATCAGCGAGAAAAAGGGAGCAGTGGGGAGGGCCAGATCCTGACCCTGTGAGCGGGGAGGTGCTGCCTTTGGGAGTGCTGGGGGTCTGCCCAAACCCCGCTCTGGGGCTGCCCACCCTGCTCTGGGGCTGCCCACCCCCTTGACCCTGCCCGTCCTGTGCCGTGGCAGTGCCTGGTGGTGGGCGCCGGCCCCTGCGGGCTGCGGGCGGCCATCGAGCTGGCGCTGCTGGGCGCCCGCGTGGTGCTGCTGGAGAAGCGCGACTCCTTCTCCCGCAACAACGTCCTGCACCTCTGGCCCTTCACCATCCATGACCTGCGGGCGCTGGGCGCCAAGAAGTTCTACGGGCGCTTCTGCACCGGCACGCTGGACCACATCAGTGAGTTTTAGGGGAACCAGGCTCTGTACTCCCGGGGTTCCCGGCGGTGGGGAGTCCAGGGACCAGGGGGTGCAGCCCTGAGTACCCGTCTCCCCTCCCAGGTATCCGGCAGCTCCAGCTGATACTGCTGAAGGTGGCTTTGCTCCTGGGGGTTGAGGTGCACATCAACGTGCGGTTCGAGGGCCTTGTTCCCCCCACGGGCAAGGCAGGTACGGTATCTCTGCAGGGCGGGTGGCGTTCCTGGGGACAAGGACAGGGTGGCTGTGGGTGGCCACTCTGAGCCCCCCAATCCCTCTGCTAGCCCAAGGCATGCCTTTTTGGGGGGAATGAGATGCAGCTCTTTCCTTGCTCTCTGAGGACCAGCACATTCATGACCACCCCTCTCCCTGCAGGTGGCTGGCAGGCTGTGCTGCAGCCCAGCTCCTCTCCCCTCACCCACTACGAGTTCGACGTCCTCATCTCAGCTGGCGGTGGCAAATTTGTCCCTGAAGGTGACATGAGGTGTCCCTGAAGCCCCACGACCAATGTGGGGGGCTGGGTGGGGGCTCACGCCTCTCCCCTCCTGCAGGGTTCAAGCGGAAGGAGACGCGTGGGAAGTTGGCCATTGGCATCACCACCAACTTCATCAACCGCCACAGCCGGGCCGAGGTGGAGGTGGCTGAGATCAGCGGCGTGGCCCGAATCTACAACCAGAAGTTCTTCCAGAACCTCTACAACAAAACGGGTCAGTGGTCCCCAACCCCTGCATGGGGGGTGCTGGGGGCTCCCGTCCCCTCCTGGGGGAGCTGGAGGCTCAGCCCCAGGATGTCCCCAGTGGTGGGGTGCGTGTCCCCACACGGTATCCCCCTGCAGGGGACATTCGGTGTCTGAGCCCGGTGCTGGGGCACCCTGTGGCGCTGGCTCAGCCCCTTCCCTGTCACCAGGCATCGACCTGGAGAACATCGTGTACTACAAGGATGACACTCACTATTTCGTCATGACGGCCAAGAAGCAGAGCCTGCTCAAGAAGGGCGTCATCCTCCAGGTGAGAAGGGGCAGGGTCTGGCCCTGGGATCCCACAGCAATGGGCAGCTGAAAGCCTTGAAAGTGGGATGCAAATTGTGGATGCTGGTTTGACTGCACACCCCTGGGGTGGTGGGGGCTGCAGCAGCTGTCGCCTGTGCCACAGGGAAAATACTTCCAAGGTACTCAGAGCGCGGTGGCACAGCTGCACCCCAGAGCTGGGTGCCCCCAGGCTGAGGGACAAACACCACCTCCCACATCCCAGCCAGCTTCACCCCATCCCTGCAGGACAAAGCAGACATCGAGAGCCTCCTGTCCCCAGAGAATGTGAACCAGGACGCCCTCCTCAGCTATGCCAAAGAAGCTGCCAACTTCTCCACCAACTACTGCCTGCCCGAACTGGAGTTTGCCCTCAACCACCGGGACCTGCCAGATGTTGACATGTTCGACTTCACCTGCATGACACGCTCGGAGAACGCGGCGCTGGTGCGGGAGCACAACGGGAGCCGGCTGCTCCTGGGGCTGGTGGGCGACTGCTTGGTGGAGGTGAGAGTTGCCCCTGCAGCACCACCTCATGCCTCCACTCCCCTCTCCCTGCAAGATGCAGTGGTTGCAATATATTTCCCCTCCCTAAGTGCTTCTCATCCCAGTTGCCCAGTGCACCCCATCCTTGGGCAGGCTCCCGGTAGTGGCATGCTTTGGGGAGGTTATCCCCTTCTCCAGCCCCACCGGAGAGATTTGGGGTTGGTTCAGGATGGAGGAGCAGCCCAGCCCCTCCCCAGACGCAGCTGTGCTGGCTGGGGAGGAGACGGCCACCCATCGTCTCTGTGCGCGTCCTGCCGCCACTCCCTCTTTCATCCCTGGCCAAGCCTGGCTGCTCTCAGCCTCCTCCCAGCTGCCCCGACCAGCCATGCAACTCCAGTTCCAGCTCTGCCTTTCCCTTCGCAGCCCTTCTGGCCGCTGGGCACCGGGGTGGCCAGGGGCTTCCTCGCCGCCTTCGACGCAGCGTGGATGGTGCGGCGGTGGGCGGCCGGAACGCCCCCGCTGGAGGTGCTGGCTGAGAGGTGAGTGAGTGTCCCCATCCCCAACCCGCTGGGCTGGGTCTGGAGCGCGTGAGGATGGTGGCAGTGATGGCAGCCCTGTCCCTTGCTCCCAGGGAGAGCATCTACCAGCGCCTCTCGCAGACGTCCCCAGACAACACCAACAAGAACGTCAGTCAGTACAGCATCGACCCGGCGACGCGCTACCCCAACATCAACCTGCAGGCCATCAAAGCCAGCCAGGTACCTGGCCAGGTCCTGCCATGGGGCAGCCAGCCAGCCCAGCCTCCCTGGCTGTCAGGGTGACACTAATTTGCCTGGTCCCCTGTCTCCAAGGGGTGTGAGACTGAAGCTGTTAGTCCCCATGACATTGGATACAACACCCACTGTGGATGGCTGAGAGTTGTGTGGGGGTGTCCATGTGTCCCCCTGCCAGGGCCAGCTCCCTGCGTGGTGCCATTGGCTCTGTACAGGTGGTGACCCACCACTGGCATGTCTCCATTGGCAGGTCAAAGACCTCTACCTCGTGGGCACGGTGGAGGTGGACCACAAGAGGAAGAGCAACAACCGGCTCAGCACCGGTAGGAGCCACCAGGCCTGCCCAGCAGCCCATGCCCAAGTGACTCCTGCCCTGATTTTCCTCCCCATCCTTGTTTCTTGCGCCCTGGCCCGTGTCCAGCTGGCTGTCCTGGTGACACCACTGATTTCTATCCCCTCTGCTCGTGGCCCACATGGGGACACAGCCCCCCTGCTGCCTCCTGGGGAGGAGGCTGTGCCCCTCCAGCCTGCACTGATGCTGAGCCATGAAATATTGACAGATGCTTTATAAACCCATTTACTGAGACTTGCGGGGATGGTTGCAGGGGGACAGGGGGTGTCTCAGGTCGCTCCCATGGGATCCCTTCCCTGTTAAAGCACTGATGCTGAGGCAGGAGGTGGGCTGGGGAGGGTTGTCCCCTGTCTCTGTGGAGTGGGGACACACAGGCTGCCTCCCCAGCAGCCCCTGGAGACGTCTACGAAGAGCTGCTGAGCTGGTGCCAGGCCAGCACGGCTGGATACCCTGGCGTGGCCGTGACCGACTTCACCACCTCCTGGACCAGTGGCTTGGCCCTCTGTGCCCTCATCCACCGCTTCCGCCCGGACCTGGTGTGAGTGCCTGGGACCCCCCGGAACCCTCTGCCCTGCAGAGCCCACCCCGATGGCAGCTGTGTCTCCCCTCAGGGACTTTGACTCAGCGGACCCCCGGAATGCCATTCGGACCCACCAGATGATGCTGGACATAGCAGAGCAGGAGCTGGGCATCCAGCCTGTCCTCTCCAGTGCTGAGATGGCCACCATGGCAGAGCCTGACCGCCTGGGCCTCATCACCTACCTCAGCCAGTTCTATGAAGTTTTCAGGACCTCTCCAGGTGTGAGATTTTGGGGGGATTTGTCCCATCCTGAGCCCCACTGGGGCTGGCTGGGTGCTCTCCTCTTTGTTGGGTGGGTCCCACCAAAATGGCCATGTCCTGTGCAGAGCTGGAGGTCAGCAAGAAGCCACTGTCTCCCTGTGGCACGCGAGGGGCCATCCTCTTCCTCAGCAAGCTGCAGAAGAGCCGGAGCCTGACAAACAAACGCGCCCAGGTGAGGGACCCCCACCCAGACCCTCATGACACACCAAAACCCTGCCCCCCTCCCCAGCCTAACCACCCCCTTTGCATCTGCAGGAGAGTGCCCAGAAGGACTCTGAGGCCAAGAGGAGCCGCAGGGACGATGAGGTGGGTCTGCCCCAGGCACTCCGAGGGGTGCTCTGCTGGGGTGCAGCTGTCCTGGGGGGAGAGTGGGGGGCTGACCCTCCCCTCGGGTCACTCGTAGCCGGACACGGGGCTGGATGGAGACACTCCGGACAGTGCCCACGAGCCACCGCAAACCACCGTGATGGACCCCGGGCAGGTTGGTCCTTGTGTCACCTTGGGACGGAGGGTCCAGCTCAGGGCAGGAGGGCACCGGGGGGGCACCAGCGGCTGTCAGGGCCAAGCCAAGGGCTGGGACCAGGGCTGCATAAGCGAACGCCCACAGGCTCCCAGCTCCTCCCTGCCTGTTTCCTGACCCAACTGGTTTTCCGGAGCCAAGACTTGCCGCTCCCTCACCCATCCCGAGCACCCAGACCCGGCGCTGCAAGAGGGGCAGAGCCCTGCCCCGTGCCCCCATGGCTGCCGGCGCAGCCACGGGGCAGGGAGGGTGCCAGGCCCCCGGTGCCACCGCAGCCTGTCCTCTCCCCCCGCAGCCAGCGAGGGAGAGGACGGGGGAGAACAGTGACGCCTGCTACTTCTGCGGCCGCCGTGTCTACATCCTGGAGCGAGCCAGCGCCGAGGGACGCTTCTTCCACCGCGGCTGCTTCCAGTGCCGGCGCTGCGGGGCCACCCTGCGCCTGGGCGACTACGCCTTCGACGAGGAGGATGGTGAGGCGGCTTTTGGGGAGAGGGAATGCTCGGGGCATGGCTTCTCCACCTTGCAGGTTGTCACATGAGTTCGCCCCCACCTCCCCCCAGGTCATTTTTACTGCTCACTGCACTACCCCAATCCACCCAGCATGGACCTGCCCCGGGATGAGGCTTCAGCACTGCCTGATGGGGTAAATCACCCTAAATCGCTGTAGGTGATGGAGGAAAGGAGAATGTGGAGGGGGATGCTTGGGTGGGGCCCTGTGCTGCATCACCTCTCTGCTCTGGCTCTGCCGCAGGATGCTGAGGCTGCTGCCCACCCACCCTCAGAAGCTGGAAGCCCATGTGTGACCCCCATGGAATGGGCACCGAGTCCACCCCAGCCCATTCCAGCAGCCCCACAGCCAGGGGAAGAGCCTGGGGAAGTTGAGGACACTGCTGATGCTGGTGACGTGGAGGAGCAGGAGCTGCTGGCACAGCCTGGGGGGGATGTGAGGGAAGAGGAGGTGCCCAGAGCAGAACCCCAGGGAACAGCAGAGGAGGGTGAGGAGAGTGGGGGCAGGAGGAAGATCATCCTTACACCACTGGAGAAGCTCAGTCTGTCCACGCTGAACCTCACCAGTGAAGCAGAGCCCAAGCCTCCACTGAAGCCAGCTCGTCTGTGGCCCCAGGCAGTACCCGAGGCCCTCCCTGCCCTGGGGCAGGGACAAGGCGCCTGGAAGGAGAAGGAGGGGAAAACTGACATGGAGAAAGGTAGGTGGTACAAACTGGAGTGTCCAGACAAGCAGAGCTGTCAGTCCCTCCAGGACCTGCGGTACCCACATCTTGCTCATGAAGAACCAGCCTGAAATTGCTCTTTTCTTGGGCAGATTTGGAGGAGAGTGACAGTGAGGAGGAGGAGGAGGAAGAGGAGGAGGAGGAGAAAGAGAAGGAGGAGGAAGGCACAGGCCTTGGCATCATGAAAGAGTTGGTGAGGGTTTTTCCCCAAGTGACGGTGGCCCCACCAGCACAGGTGGTAGCTGGGGCTCCTGCTGCTCTCACAGGGGCATCGGGCCTGGCTCAGCTGTGGCTGCCAAGGCAGGAGGTGCCTGGTGCAGGGCCTGACCCCCCTGCCCGTGCCACCATCCTTCTACAGTACCCAGACCCGAGGGAAGAGGAGAAATATCCCACCTGGAAGCGCACACTGGCCCGCCGGGCCAGGGAATCCCAGGTGAAGCGGTTCTGCAGAGCCCAGGTAACCCACAGGGGAGAGCCAGGTCCCCAACGTGGCACTGTACCCTCCGTCCTGCTGCTGGTGGCCACGTGCTGGCAGGTGCTGGCCTGCAGGTGAGTGCTGCCCTTCTCTCGCAGGCCATCCAGAGGCGGCTGGAGGAGATCGAGGTGACGTTCCGGGAACTGGAGCAGCAGGGCATCAAGCTGGAGAAGTTACTCCGGGATGAGAATGGTAAGGCCGGGGTGGACGGAGCTCTGTGACCCTGTGAAGGGGGTCTGCACCCCACTCACCATTCCCCTGTCCTGCAGAGAGCCCGGCTGGCCAGCAGACACAGTGGACAAACCAGCTGCTGTACCTGGTCCAGAAGAAGAACAATCTGATGACCGAGGAGTCGGACCTCATGATTGCGTAAGGCTTGGGGGGTGCTCCCTGGTCGGTGTGGGGGCTCAGCTCACCCCAGTCCCCTGCGAACCCAGCACACCCTTTTCCTCCCCACAGGGTGCAGGAACTGAAGCTGGAGGAGCAGCAGTGTCAGCTTGACCAGAAGCTCCGGAGTTACATGAACAAGGAGGGTGAGTGCCAGCACGTGCCAGGGGGAGGATCCCCA
Organism: Dryoscopus gambensis; assembly: GCA_013389985.1. Classification (NCBI taxonomy): domain Eukaryota; kingdom Metazoa; phylum Chordata; class Aves; order Passeriformes; family Malaconotidae; genus Dryoscopus; species Dryoscopus gambensis. The sequence continues at coordinate 205,589 of WEIT01038128.1, forward strand.
CGCGTGGTGTGGGGAGCAGGTCAGGGCTTGTGGCCTTCCCAGCCCAGTGCTGACCCCCTGCACCCACAGAAACCCTGAAGACACCTGAGGATGAGAAGGCCGAGCAGGAGATCCTGAAGCAGCTGGTGGAGGTGGTGAATAAGCGCAACGTCCTCATCCAAATGCAGGAGGAGAAGCGGCTCAGTGAGCTGCGGCCTTGATCCGCACAGCCCCCGGAGCCACGGGACCCTCCCCAGGGACAACAGAGTGTGTGTGTGAGTGTGAGTGTGAGTACCAGGCTGAGCATCACTCTGAGCTGCTTCTGGCCAGTCCAGCTCCCTGCTTGCCAGAATCTGTCGTGGAGGGGCCAGACCTGCTGGTGGATGCCCACGTGAGAAGACACCGAGAAGCACCCGGCTTTGGGGCGCTGAGAGGACATTCCTGCGCGTGGCTGGATTGCCTTCGCCTTGTGCTTGCTGCAAAACAAGACTCGCAGGGGGCTGCAAAAGGGGGTTGTGGCCACCAGAGGCAGCCCACAGGGCAGATGCCACATGTGCTGGGGCACAGGAGTGGTCTCTTGAAGCCACCCTGGGACATTGTTCCCAGCTGAGGGCATCCATGCCAGCCCGGACTGTCCATCTCAAGGGACACCTGGCTGTACAAGTGGGGGCCAGTGACAGACAGACGGGGTTGATCCAGCTGCTCTGCACCACTGGTTTTGCTGCCACATCCATGCTGTCCCCAGCTGCTGCAGGAAACCAGGGTCAGAACCCTGCCGTGAGCCCCTTGGGCCAGGGAAGGGCTTTTTTGTCCAGCAGCTCCTAAGGGAATTGTGCTCAGGGCCAGCACTCTAACACCGAGGACAAGGGACACCAGCGGCTGTCCCTCCTTGCCCCTTTGGGATTTCTTCTGCTTGGCAATGCCGCAGTGGCCTTTGCCCAGACCTCAGATACCCCTGGGGTCCCTGGCTGTTGCAGGGTGGCCTCTGTGGCCATATGGTGCTCATGGCAGCCGCAGGCGCGTTGGGATGGGGGTCCCAGGCGTAGGTTCCTCTCTTAGCAACACCACCCCTTGTTCAGCCCTCATCCTGCCACTCCCCTCAGCACCTCCTCCCGCCCTCCCTGTGTTTGTACCAGCCCTACAATCCCGCTGCAAACCCCCTCCCTTCAAATAAAGCCCCCCTGACCCGGTGCCAAAGGTTAAAATACTGCCTTTATTTTCCATCTGAGTCAAAACTGGTTGCCAGAACAGCCACCAGCATAAATTTTGAGGCTACCCCGGGCAAGGGGAGCCTCAGCCTCTCAAGCCTTCCAGCCAGGCCAGTGGGTCCCTCCATGTACAAAAAGGTGTGTTTAAAAAGTCAGCAATAAAAATCTGCCTCCATCGTGGTTCTCACAGGGGTCAATGCAATAAATCTACCCCAAAAATCTTAATTTCACCCAGAGGCAGCTGTCAAACCTGCACTACTGCATTGGCCGCAGTGCTGCTCGCCTAAAACCTGAAGTCAGCTAAAAAAAAGGATCAAAAAGGGGACACGGTGGGGCCAAGGGGACACTGTGGGACACCCACAGCCTCAGCTCAGCCTTCGCTGGGACGCTCCTGCAGCGCCCGCAGTGCCATCCACATCTGGTCCTCGGTGCTGTGCAGCATCTTCACCTCCATGGTGTGAAACAGGTGGAGACCGGCGGCGAGGACGAGGACGCCGAGGGCGAGGAAGGCCAGCAGGCAGAAGGAGAGCTTGGGGAAGGGCTGCTCTGCGCCCAGTCCGGCCAGCGTGCCCAGTGCGGCCGCGGCCTGGAGCAGCAGCAGCAGCAGGGCCAGCACGGCCATCCTGCCCGAGGAGTAGCGCTGCCTCTGCGCCGCCCGCAGCCCCACGCCCACCTCTGTCCGTGCCTCTGTCACCACGTCCGCCAGGTCTGCGGGGACAGGGGCCCTCAGCACGGTGGGACTCCCATATACCATTCCTATGCCCGCCCATACCACCCCAACACCCTTCTCCCCATCTCCGCAGCCCTCCACAAGCAGCACCACAAGGAGAAACGTCCCCATAAGGTGTTGTGTTGCACAAATGTGGTTAGGTTATTGATATGTTATTGATGGGTTTTGCGCTGGGAACGCTGTGTTGTACAAGTCTGGACTTGTCTCTTGCACGAGGTGGTGTTGTAACCCCTGAAACCAAACACCTTCACCTGGGCCCTGCCCCCTTCTCCCCACGTAAACTGTACCCTATTGGTGGTGGGCTTTTGCCCCCTCCCCTTCCTCCCTGGGGGTTCAAAAGGNACGGCCATCCTGCCCGAGGAGTAGCGCTGCCTCTGCGCCGCCCGCAGCCCCACGCCCACCTCTGTCCGTGCCTCTGTCACCACGTCCGCCAGGTCTGCGGGGACAGGGGCCCTCAGCACGGTGGGACTCCCATATACCATTCCTATGCCCGCCCATACCACCCCAACACCCTTCTCCCCATCTCCANACTTGTCTCTTGCACGAGGTGGTGTTGTAACCCCTGAAACCAAACACCTTCACCTGGGCCCTGCCCCCTTCTCCCCACGTAAACTGTACCCTATTGGTGGTGGGCTTTTGCCCCCTCCCTTTCCTCCCTGGGGGTTCAAAAGGAGCCCTCAGGAAGCCCCCGACCTCTTCGTCTCCTGGATTTCGATGGAATAAAGATATAAGAACGTTATCCTGAGGAGAAGAGCGCCTTCTTTCTTTTACCTAGGTTGATTGACACGTGTTGCTCCCGGGGATACTGAGCTAGCCTAGGACCCCGCAGGGACCACCACCGTGTCAATAAAGCTCCATCCAACTCCACCAGTCCATCCCCCAGCGCCCCCAGCACGGTGGGTGCTGGCAGCAGCCCCCAGACTTACCAGCTGTGCCAAGGGTGGCACCCACAGGCTGTCCCCGCCTCTGGACGTGCAGTGTTGCCATCACGGCTTCATGGTCTGAGAAGGGGATGTCCGTGCCCGGGGCTGGCCCCGTGGTGGTCTTCAGCTCTTCACACTTCACCGTGAAGCTGGAGATGGCCTGAGTGAGGGGACAAGGGGCTCACACCAGTGCCTCGGCCCTGCCACTCACAGCTGGTGGCCAAACGCTCCCCGTTACCTTGTAGAGGACGTAGTCGATGCGGATGCCCAGCGGGAAGGGCAGCAGCTCCGACTTGTCAGTGAAGCAGTTGTCAGGGACAAGGGTGCAGCCATTCTTACAGCCCTGAGAGGAGAGCCTGGGTGGGCAGGGGGCTCTTGGTGTGCCCTGGGACCCCGCTCAGCCCCCCAGCTCACCTCAAAGTGCGTGGCCTCGGCAAAGGCGTCCCGCAGCCCCGTCCAGCCACGCAGCAGCCGGATGCCCACATCTTCAGGGTGCATGTTCAGGTCCCCTCCCAGCAGCACCACGTCCGCTGCCTTTGAGGTGTGTCTGTGGGAACAGGGATGGCTGTCCTGCCCTGCCCTGCCCTGCACCAGACTGGCGTGGCTGGGACCTGCCCAGTGCTCCTCAGCCTTAGTCCTGACTGGGACTGGTGCAAGGGGGTGCTCTCTGCAGTGCAAGCCCCGGGGGCAGGGGTGAGCACACACGTCCTGGGGACCTGCAGGGGGACACCTTGCAGCTGCTCACCGGATGAACTGTGCCAGCTCCCAGGCCTGCACCAGGCGGTGGGGCAGGTAGGCATCCTTCTCCCGGCAGTACTCGGCGTGCAGCTGGAGAGAGAGGGAAAGCAAAGGGGCTGTGACTCCCACGCTGACACCTGCCCTGCTCCCAGGCTCCCTGCAAACCCACCCAACCCCTCTGAACGGTCCCTGCCCACACCTCTGTCTTTACGTCACCCGCACTGGGGAGAGCCTGGGATGCTCGCCCCACTGCACAACCAGCTTGTGGGTCCCTGTCCCCCGACCCTGAGCAATATTTTATTAAATCAGTGCATAGTCCAGAGTGTGGAGAGAGGTGGTTAAAGCAAGGGGACCGTAAAAGAAGGGTACAGTAACTCATTCCCCCCCTCCCCACTGTCCCCCCCATGCTGGGCTCTTCCCTGGGGTGCTCACGTGGGTGACGTAGACGTTGAAGGTGATCCCTGAGATCTTAATAATGACGAGACCGACGGACTTGCCACAGAACCAGTCCCCGTGCTGGAGCTGCCAGAGGGGAAGGAGGGCAGGTCAGGGCTACTGAGGCTCTGTGCGGATGGACACACGGTGCCACGTGCCCCCCAGCCCACTCACCATGTAGGGGTACCCGTTCAGTGAGTACTGGTAGAGGAGCGTGTCCAGGATGGGGAACCTGGAGAAGACGCAGAGGCCGCTGCCGATCACCCCACTGTGGGAGGGAAAAGGCACAGTGAGAAGAAATGGGTCCCAAAACCTCTGCCTCCCCCCAGCCCTGAGCCAGGAGGACTCCCCGGATGCCTGGATCCTAGTGTGCTCCTGTGAGCATCCCACTACCCAGGCATGGGGTCGCCCACAGCGACAGAGGTGACCTAAACCACCTGCAGCAGTCTGTGCAGCACTGGTAAACCCCGAGGACATGGCACAGCCCTGGCACTGCCCCACAGACAGCCCCGGAGGGGTGACCTTGCCCTTCTCACCTGCGGAAGTAATGGGAGAAGGGGTAGCAGCCTGCTAGTTTCACCCTCAGGTCACTGTAGTCCTGCTCGCTCCACACCTGGAGAACAGTGGGACAGGCTGAGAACCACCACGCTTCTCTCCCAGGCTGGGCATGGTGGCACTTGGCTCACAAAGTGCCCTTACCTCCTGGAGCAGCACCAGGTCAAAGCCCTCCCGCCGCAGCGTGTCCCCAATGAGCCGGACGCGCTCCTGCCGCCGCTTGCTCAGGTAGCGGATGGCCCTGCCAGAGAGGGGGACAGTCACAGCCTGGTGGGGACGGGGTGATGGGGGCTGCCAGGGCCCACTGTGACCCAAAACGACGGAGAGAAACAGGGCTCCAGTACCAGTGGAAGCAGGATGCAGGTGGGAAAGGTGGGAGGGGGAAAGGGCCATGCGAGGACATGGGGACAAGAGGGATATGCAGGGAGGCTGCTTGGGGACAGCTTCTCCTGCCTGCAGAACTGAGGCAGCTCATCCTTGCTTGGGGTGCAAATTGGGGGTTTTTCTGGGGCCAACAAGCACACAGGGGACAGGAGGCACTACCCAGCCAAGCACCTCATGACCCTCTGGGGCTGGGAGAGTGGTGTGACCCCAAAATGAAGGGGACATGAAGGTAACCCCAAGTTTACCCTCTCCCAGTGCGGTGTCCCCATCTCCACCCACACAGCCTGGCACAGACCTGGCGACCTCTGGACTCACCAGCAGTTGAGGTCGAAGATACGGAGGCGCAGGGTGGGCTCTCCCTCCATCGCTTGTCAGGGCTTTGCGGGAGCCAGAGGGCAACACGGAGCAGAGTGGGGACCTGCAGGGAGTGGGATGGAATGACAGGCCCGGGGAGCCCGTGCAGGGTGCAGGACAGAGCCAAGGAGCCAGGCTGGGAAGGAGGAAGGGCTGAGCTGAGGAAAAGGCCAAGAAGGAAGGAAGAGTGCTCAGGGTGCTCCAGACCTTTCCCCTCCTTTCCTGCGGGCAAGGCCCATCCCGAACCCCAAAATGCCCCCATACAGCGATCCATGTACCCAAACCACCCATGTGACCCTTCATCCAGTGGCTGGCGACACCGGTGGGCCAGGGATGGGGTACAGGGCTCAACCCCTCTGCCTGTCAGTGCGTTGTGTTCCAGGATGGACTTTCACCCTGGTTTCAGAATGGACCCGCAAGGCACGGGCATGGGACGCCGTCACACACCTCCCCACTCGGGAAGCCCACGGATCCTTTTCGAGACCCCCAACCCCGGCGGAGCCAGCAGCTCCGGAGCGGCCCCAGCGCTCCGCCAGCCCCGCTTCTCCCACGCCTGACCCCGTGAGATGGTCCAGTTTCCGGTTTAGAAGTGAAAAAGAGCAAGACCGGAGCTCCAGGATGCCGGTGCGGGCAGCCGGGCTCTGCCTGCCCCGGCGGGATTGCCGAGCGCCTCATCCCGTCCCTGAGCCGCGCTAATTAATGCCGGCGGCTTCCACCAAGCCTCAGCCCCCAGGGGCGCTCCCCGCGGGATGGGGCGGGCGGCGGGGACAGCAGCGGGACAAGGAGCGGGACAGCGGCAACAGGTGGAGCGGGGGCAGGAGCGGGGCGAGCGGGGAAACCGGCGAGCGGGGACGGGAGCGGGGCGAGCGGAGGAGCGGGGGGACAGGAGCATCGGAGCTACAGGA
>WEIT01038128.1:223026-236373 GCA_013389985.1 Dryoscopus gambensis
CCCTCCTGGGGGACACACACATGGGGACGGACAGGGCCAGGTGCCACGCAGAGACAGCTGCCCCCTGGGGTGCCCGCGCCAGGCAGGAGCTGCTGGGTGGGTGACAATGGGGGTACCCCTTGTGCAGCCAGCACGGCGCCCCGGGGGCACCCTGAAGCACTGAGCACAGCTCCCAGCCCTCCTGCCTCCCAGCCCGGGCTGGCTCCCTCATTAGCACCTAGCGGGGGCCAGGTCTTGAAGGGTGTCCTTTAAGCCCAGGTGAGGTGACACCCGCAGCAGGGTGCTGGCAGGAGGGACCCTGCTGCTGAGCCCCGGTTTGGGGGTACACCTTCGCCATTCCCCTCTGCATGCCCTGGTCCTGAACCTCATCCTCTGCCCCTGTACCATGCCCGTGGGAAAGAAATACAGGGGAAAAAAAATACAGGAAAGAAATGTGGGTGCCTTCCTGGACTCGGTGGGCCAGTGCAAGCCCTAGTGCCCAGCACCCAGGGCCAGCATTTCCTGCACCCATCCTGCCTCACACCATGTCCAACGCTGCACCCTCACCACCATCCCTGTGCCCACGTGCCCTGTCCCTTGTCCCTTTCCCTGTGATTCATCTGGACCGTGCCATTCCCTCCGAGAGGGCACGTCCTCCTCCAAATTACCACATTCCCCAAATTCCTCTCCCCTGACACCACCACGTGAACCAGTTGGACAGGCTGGGTTAAAAATAACCCGTCCAGCAGCCGAGTGCAGCAAGGCCCAGTGTGCCCGTGCTGGGTCCTGGCTCCCCGGCTCCCACCTGCTTTGCCACCCCCGCAGTGCTGGCACCAGTGTGGCAGGGGCTGCCACGGCCACGGGCACGCATGGAACCCCCAAAAAGGGGGTGGTGAAGGAGAGCAGAGGCACTGGCACACCATTATGCCGCCTGCTGGCATTGCCTGTGCTGCCAGTGCCCCTGGTACGCTCGGTAATGCCAGCCAGGGGTCCCGGGGGTGCCAGTGGGGAGGTGCTGGGGAAAGTGGGGGGAGATGAAAGGCGGCCGGCAGGGGCTGCTGCCTCTTTAAGCAGCTGCCAGATGTCTCTGAAAGGCTGGAAAAACCGGTTGGGGCGTGCTTCGAAGGGCCAGGCTCCCGGCGGCACTTCAGCTATTCCCGGAGAAATCCAAAAAATGCACACGCTTGGGAAGCCCTGTGCTCCCCCGCCTCCCCCTCACCCCGCTCCTCCACCAGCCCTGGTGCCGTGGGCTGGGGGCCTGGCAAATGGAGTGGCACAGGTAGCTGGCATGAGTGTGGGGACAGTGGGCATGGTGCACTCCAGGAAGTCTCATCCCTGTTGCCCCTCTCTGCCGGCACTGGGTGAGCCATTGCTGAGACAGCAGCATCCTGGGCAGGTGTATTTTGGAGGCTGGGGATAGAGACACCAGGCCTGGTCCTGTCATCACCGTGGGGTGATGGTAACATGGCAGCCTGTTCCTGACTTTGAGGTCAATGGCCCTTGGGGGTGACATCATGGGACGTGTAGGGGAGGAGGAACCAGTCCATACCCTGGCAGGGATAGGGAGTTTTGGGAGACACTGAAAACGAGGCTGACACCTCCAAAATCACCACCCCAGCGGGGCTGACCAGCCCTGCTGCCACCAGTGAAGTCACCAAAATCTGAGCTGGGTGCAGGTGGCTCGGGGTGGGTGGGTGGCTCTTGCCACAGGGCGCTCTGGCCACCAGGTCCGGTTGGGGAAGGTTTGGGGAGGGATGCAGAGGCACAGGGGAGCAGGAGGGCTGGGGCTGCCCCGGCCCCGCAGTCCCGCGCCCGCTCCCTGCCCGACGGCTTCACCAAACCAGTCGGTCCGGCAGGGCCGAGAGAGGGAGGGAGCGGGAGGGAGAGCCAGAGCAGAGGGAGGGGATGCAGGTCACTGCCAGCTCCCCACTCCAGCTCCGGGATGAACCCAGGCCAGCTGCTTTTGGGGTTGAGGGATGCTCGAGGGCGATGCCCCAGTGTGGGTTTGGGGCAGGAGGTTTCGCTTCAGCCCTGGCCACCCGGTCCTGGCCAGCGGCACGGTGCCTGTGCCCGGTGCCTCCATCCCGCCCCCGTCACTCACCGTACATCTTGCCCTCATCTGAGAGGATGATTTTCCGCCGGCCACAGGGTGGGTAGATCGCCAGCGCCTCCTGGAAGCTCTGCTCGATGTCTGGACTCCACACACCCTCGGCATCATTGTCCAGACTCTTGTCCATGCCGTCCTGGCCATCTTCCCGCCCCTCCCCGGGGCTGCCGCTGGCGTTCCAGCTGTTGGACGCTATGGTGCTGGCTGCTCTGGGCTCCGACCCCGAGCCCCCACCGACACGCGACAACCTGCTGGGACACAGGGGACACCTGTCAGACTCAGAAACCCGTGCTGGGGGCATGGGGTGCAGTGGCAGCATGGTGCCAAGTCTATTCCTGGCCTCTGCCCTGTTCCCACTTGCACCCAGAACAGCATCTCATTGTAGGGCATCAGACACACAAACAGCTTTCTTTGGGGTAGGAGCACGAGTACCCCCAAATCCAAGTCACAAGTGACCACCCAGGATCCACCCAAATAAAGTTTGGGAAGGAAACTGCCCCGGCTACTGTATTATCCATACAAGGAACTTGGGCACATGGTGTTTATGGCTGACACCTCGGGACAGGGTGGCAGCAGCTCCACAGCCTGTGAACCCTGACCCTGCACCAGTACCCAGTGCCAAACAGCAGTCTCTTCGGGCAAGCTGGCCCAAAAAACACTCCTAGGCCCCAAAACCCCGGCTCCACCATGCCTGGCAAAGGCAGAGCCGGGATTTGAAGGGAGATGCTGAGCGGCTCCAAGCCAGACCCCACTAATGGGAACCAGGTGGCCAGAGCAGTCCAGCAGCCCTTCCCCTGGTACCAGGAGAGGCCCCCCACCCTGAGGATGCTCAGCTGGGGCCCCAGGCCCTCCCCAGCTGGTGGGTGATGCTGGGGAGCCTTCAATCCTCCTCCTCTTCCTCCTGCTCTCGTCCCGCTCCCAGTGCAGCGTTTCAGTGTTTTGCAATAACATGTTTGGCGGCAGCTGCCGGCGGTGGGAGCGGAGAGGTGTCTCCTGCGCCGCCGCGCTTCCCGGACGGGCTGGGAGTGTACAAAGGTCTCCGGCACAGACATCTCCTTTTAAAGGAACTGCTGAGCCCGCTGGCTCAAGTGCACTGCGAGGCCTTGCTGCCTTTTTTTNAAAAAGAAACTTAGCCCCCCCATCCCTCTCTCCCTCGTCGCGATGTGATGTCAGCCCCTCCGGTCCCGCCGCCCGTCCCTGCCCGCGTCCCCCCCGCAGCCGCTCCCCCTCTTGCTGAGCACTGTGGCCAAATAAGGAGAACTGGATTGTAGGATCGAGCCAGCCGGCCAAGGGAGGGATGGCGGCAGCGGTGCCGGACGGGCCTGCGGCACCCCGGCTGTGCCTGCTGCTGGGGGCTCCGTGGGGCAGCCCCTGGCAGGGATGTAGGGTCCAAACCTAGCAGGGTGTTGGGGATGGGAGGGCAGGGCAACACCGGGACCAGGCACTGCACAGGGACGGTGAGGTTGGCACATGGGGACAGGCCCAGGGGGACCCCCACTCCCCGCTGCAGCCCAGCAAGCACATCAGGGCTCTGTCCCAGTGGGGCACCTACCCTGGGGTGCAGCTGCCTTGGTGCTGAACTCCAGCTGCTTCACAGCAGCCCAAGACCCCCCGGCAGACCAGGACCCCCAGACATGGGGGAACTTGAGACTCAGCTTCTGCAGCAGCCCAAGACCCTGCAGCCCCCTCAGTGGTCTCAGACCCCACAGCAGCCCCATGGCAGCCCCAGGCCCCTCAGCACTGTGACAGCTCAGGAGCCCCCAGTCTCAAGACACCTCAGTGGTCAGGGACCCTGCAGCACGGTGCCAGCCCAGCACCCAGGACCCAGCAGCATCGCAGGGCCCCACAGGGCTGCCATCAGCTCACCCGAACAGGGGAAAGCCCCAAGAGCTGGTGCCAGAGGGTGACTTTACACGGACTCACCAGACCCCCTGCCCTCCCAAGCTGATGGGTGTTTTGGGGGCCAAGGGAAAAGCTGTAGGGCTGCGAGCACAACCACGGGGCTGGCTGCACCACTGCAGGCAGCGTGCCCAGTGCCCTGGGTCACCGTGCCAGGCACTGCCTGCACACACAGGGTGACGGCTGACCCCACACCCTGCCTGCGACACACGTGTCCCCCTCCCTTGGAGGTCCCCAGCCCCCTCCCACCCCGCTCCCCCTCCAGCAGGGAAATCCCAGCCCAGCCTTTTCAGGGAAGCTGGGAGAGGAGGGAGGGTGATGCTGGGGCCCCGGCCAAGGTGCGAGGAAGCAGCTCCGCCTCCTTCTCCTTCTCCTCCTCCTCCACCTCCTCCTCCTCCTCCTCCTCCTCCACCGAACCTGCTCTTGGCCAGGCGAAGACATTGGATTTCCTGGAGGGAGGGTGCAAGCACCGCGCTGACGCAAGGCACGGCCGAGTGCCGCTCCACCCTGCCCTTACAAAACACCAACAACAGCAGCAATTAGGGAACCGGCACGGCTGGACGGCCTGCGGAGACCGTGGCCAGACCTGCTCAGGGCAGGGAAGGGGACCGGACCTGCCAGAAAACATGTCACCGGCTCCTGCCTCCCAGCTGCTCCCCAGGGAGCAGGGCAGCAAGCCCACCCTTCCCACAGCACGGGCATCTCTGCAGGGTTTGGGGATCCCGGGACCACTGACCCACATCCCCAGGGGATGCCTGCCCACTCTGAGGATGCTCGCCACCCACGAGCGGGGATGGTCACTGACACCCACGCCAGGAGGGTGCCCCCACATCCAGCTCACTCACCCCATGAATTTGTGGGGGGGGACGCACTCCAGCCCACAGCTTTAGAGTGTGATGGAGGGGGCTGCGCCCTTGTGAGGTCCCCCAGTGGAGGCGGTGCCCACAGCAGGCAGGGGAGGATGCCTCCAGGGCAGCCCTTATCTCCCTGCGAGGTCAAGGCTGCCCAGGAGACCGGGACGGTGTTCCCACGGCTCCCAGAGCTCGGCCCCAGCACCGCGTGCGGGGGACGTGAGGGAAACCTGGGGCTTGAGCAGGCAGCGGGGCTGTGGGCAGCCACCCTGTCGGGAGAGCTGCCTGGGCTGGGGACCCTGCTAAAGCAACGAGCAACCTCTTTAAACCCTGAAAAGCAACGAGAAGCCTCTTTAAACCCTGCAAAAGCCAAGGGGGCTGCAAGGAGGGAAGGGTGCCTGAGAGATGAGTGTTTTGTGGTGGGTGAGGGAAGAAAATACTTTGGAGGCAGCGTCCGTAGTCAGAGGAGCACCGTGGGCACCCTGTGAGTGTCAAAAGCCGGGAGCAAGGTGCTGCTGGATCCAGCACAACCAGCTGCGATAGGGATCGGGTCAGGGACGTGCAGGGTGGCACAGGGGAGAGCGCCTGGCGCTGGCAGCACGGGGACATTGTGACATGGGCAGAGGTTCCTGTCACCCCCACAATGTCCCTGTGCACCCAGTCCTCATCCTTGTCCCGTGCCGCCGAGCTGGGGGACAGCACATTCCTCTTCCCCAGCATGGTCAGCCCCAAAAGCATCACCCCATCTTCTGCACCATGAGGCACAGCCCCAGCAGCCCTCGCATTGCCCCAAACCCTTGTGTCCCGCCCGAACTGGGATGGGGGTGGTGGCTGTTGTCACAGCATCTCCTCAAACCACCTGGACTGGAGGGCACGGTCAGCAGCACTCGCTTCACAAGGGGGATTGCAGCACAGGGTGTCCCCAGCTGGCACTATGCAGAGGGACAAGGTGTGGGGCAGAGCAGCCCCAAGGACCCCTTCTTACCTGGGGCTCCCCCAGCCCATGGCAGGGGACACTGGGACAAAAACACTCTGCAAAGGTGCTGGGGACACTGCGGAGGCAAAGAACCCTGCAGAGACAGGGAGAGGGGTCCAGCTGCATCCTGGCTCCATCCTGCCTCCCCATGCAGGGGGCCCAGGGCAATCCAGCCCTTCTCCCTCCCCCCTGCACCCAGACCCCACGGCAAAAGGATAAAAGTTCATGGCAAGCCTGGGCAGGATCAGCACAGAGCAGCTCAGCCTCGCACCGGCTCAGTGCCGCCCGCGCCAGCCCTGTGGGGGAACAGGAGGCTGCTATCACCCCCTCCCCGACACCAGACTCATGGCACCCACGCTCCGAAGGCGAGGGGGACACGAGGCCCCAGCCTCCCTAGTGCCCCAAATGCTGCCCCTGCCAGGGACTGCTCTGTGAGACCCCAAAGCCGAGGCTCTGGGGCACCCCAGCTCCTGCGTGTCCTGGCACAGTGGGGCTCAGTGAGAGCACAGCTGGGGCCCTGATAGAGGCAGTGATTTGCAGGCAGGCAGAGGCTTTCCTTAACGTGTCCCTCGTTTCAGGCAGGGGAGTGCCAGCTGGGAGCCGTGTGCCTGCTCCCGCCTCTCCCCACCTGGTGACATGGCCGGGAGGAATGCTGCCCACACGGTCACACGGCCACCAGCTCTGCAGAGCCCCTCGAAGGAAACCCAAAAGCTGTGGAGCTCCTGGGGGACACCAGCAAGACCACAACACACTAGAGAAGATGCTGCCCTGTCTGCCCACTGCAGTGCACAGAGCGGGATGCTCTCGGCTCTGCCAAGGATGACCCCGCAGCTCCCCACAGGAGCCCCGTATCCCTGGCATCTTGCCCAGGGACCCTTTGGGAGCACCGTGCCCCATTCCCGCAGGGGAACACCATCCTGGTTGGCACACGGCTGCCCCGGGGACAAGCAGAGCTCACCGAGGCGGGTGCCAGCGGCCGAGCAGGACGCGGCGCGGCAGGAGGGCGGTGAAAGGAGGTTTGTTTACATTGCGCTTCTCTTCCAAACAGCTCTCGGGCTGCGGTGAGGGATTCCCTGGCTCGTGGAGGGAAGGGTGGCCACCCTGCTCTCTCCCACCCAGGTTTGCACGTCCTGACTGGCCACGTCCTCTCCGAAGGGTCCCCTGGCACAATCTGGGTGGTGGCAGACCCCCCAGTGCACCAGGCCAGCTCCCCGTGAGACAGCCCAACTAATTTCCTCCCCTCTATCACTTCCTGTCCCTTCCGGCTTGGCGGGCGGCTCAGGAAGCAATCGGAGCGAGGAAACCGCAGGAAGCCACGTGGCAGCATCCCACCAGGGTCTGAAGAACTGCCAGGGCTGCCCCAGGCTCCCCATGGCCCCCAGCTCCAGCTGGACCACCACAGCCAAAGGGTCCCCTAGCTCCCAGCAAAGCCCTGAGCCTCCACCTGGCAGAGATGTGGCTGGTCCTCGCTCAGCGGTGCGAGGTTGAGGGATGCTCAGACCCCTCGTCCCAGAGGGCTGTGGATGAACAAAGAGAAAACGTGAGCGATTTGCTCCCAAAATATTTGGGCAGAGAGGAGGAAGCGGATAAGGAAACCCGGGGCACAACTCCCTCCTAACGGCAGAATCACGGGCATCCAAACCAACCCCTCCATCCCCTCCTCTTCCCCCAGTCCTGGCAGGGTGGCAGAGCTGGGTTTCAGCTTCTGGAGGACCTGAGCCGGTTTTGCTCGAGTCTTCAGGCTCAGGACCCGAGGGCAGAGGACAGACGGACACTGTAACCCAGCGTGCCTCCCTGGCCCAATTACGCTGCCCTGCCCAGCCAGGACGGGGCGTTTCACCCAGCAGCGCATAAATAGAAAGCTTTTAGAGCATTAATTGCTCTCTGTGTTATGAAACGAGCTGGATGGAAACAACAGGGTTGGAGTTGCCTGCTGGGGATGGGCCACCCCCATGCCATCCCATGACACCCCCAGTGCTGGTGGCCCAGGGCACAGCCAGTGCTGGACACAGCAACCACAGGACAGCTGAATTCGCCAAAATATATCCATCCCAGAACATCTCCCCCTGAACATCCCCTGTAGATGAGCTCGGAGTGGCCAACAAGTCTTGAGTCCTCGGGGACTCCCAGCTTGTCCCAAGGGGAAGCCAAGGGTCTCTGGTGTCAGGGGAGCACCAGGAAGCCTGGGCCAGGCAGTTCTGTGCCTGCATTGGGACAGTGTTCTACTGCATTGGGACAGTGTCCTACCACTGGGGCCAGCCAGGTATCCCAGGGACCCCACCAGCCCTCTGTCCTGCTCCTAGGAGGAGAAATGCCTCTGCAGAAGAGCTCCAGGTGCTGCTGACCCCATTTTGTGCCATTGCAGCAGGGCCAGGGAAAACGTCTCCCAGGGGACCCTACCAGGCAAGGAAGAGGAGGAGGAGGAAGGCTGCAATAAATTTCACACCTGCCCCCAGCTGCCTCCGCCCCCGCGAAACCCAAGCCTGCCAGGCAGCAGCTGTACCCACTGCGCTGTGGCACCCGCTGGAGCCCAGGGTTAGCACCGACTGCCACATTCACAGCTCCCACCCAGAGAAATCCCGTGGGATGGAGGGTGTGAGGACTGACTGGGGGGGATCGGCCCCTGAGACACCGGGCAGGGCGGCTGTCAGGCATTCCCACCCCAGCCAAGACACGGAGATGTCCCTGGCTGCCAGGCTCTGGCACAGAAGGTGACACAGCACTGTCACCTGGCCACTGGCACCCCTGTGAGGGGGCATGCTTCCCTGCCCTCCTGCAACGAGCTGAGGAGCTCGCAGCAGTGCCCAGCTGAGGTCCTGCAGGAGCTGCAGTAGCAGATACAGGCTGCCCTGCACAAACCCCATCAGTGACTTATTCCCAGAAAGGGATATTTTGATTTTACTGCCACCACCCCAGATAGTCCCAGCGAGCAAATCCTTGTGCATGCCAGGAGCGTGCTGGGAGCCCATGGCAGCTCATCGCCTTCTCCCAGCATCTCTCGCCACTGCCCGAGCCGAGAGCTGGAGATGGGCACAGCGACTCCAGCTCCCGCAGATTGAAAAATTGCTCTGGAATCCTTGGGGAGGAAAACTGCTAAAAATACACAAAGGCAGTATTCTTGGTAAAAGAAGGAGCTCTGGCAAGAGTGCCAGACAGCCCGGCACAGTGTGTTAGACCCCTGCCCAGCACACTGATGTCCAAACACTGCAGCTGGACCCTGACAACTCTGCAGTGCCACCCAGGCAAGGCTGCGAGGGGACACAGCAGCCACCCCATGCAAGAGCTGGAGCCCAAACTCACACCACGGCTGGGCACAGGTGCTGGCAAGCACGAAAGCAGAACCCTGCCCAACTCATCTGCCAAGCGCGCGGGCACAAAGCCGGGCAGGGAAAAGCAAGGTCTTGGACCAGACCTTCTCTCCCGGACTGTGAAGCGCCCAGATCCTCCTGCTAATAAAAACCCGACGCTCGGTTGGGTCGGGAGCTCGCATGCCTGCGTGCGGGTGTGCTTCTTCCTAAACCCGAATTGCCTAAGCCGGCGGGGGGGAGGCAGGAGCTGGCTGCCTCTGGGGGAAGGGCGGGCGGCGAGGAGCTGGCATGGGAACGGCAGCCCATCCTCCACGCACCCGCGCCGCTCCGCGTCTGTAAACTTTGAACATCTTCCGGAGAGAAGTTAGTGGCTATTGTGAACAGCTGGATCTAATTTTACGAGGAGCGAGGAGGAGACAGTTGTGGGGAAATAATAAGGCTTGGCGCTCCCAGGCGAGGATCCCCGAGCCCGGCCAGCCTTCCTGCCTCCACCGCACTCCGCCGGGGGAGCGCTGGCGAGACGGGCACGGCGAAACTGAGGCACGGGGCAGCGCGGGGCTCACCCGCCTCCCGGACAGTGCACACCGGCAATCCGGGGCTTTGCCATAATAAAGATGCCCGGACCCACCGCCCCTCCAGCAGCCGGGGCATCCGCGGGGGCATGGCTCGTCCTCAGAGCAGAAAACTGGGCTGCCAGCGCAGGGCCCCCTCGCCAGCCCACGGCAACATCTCCAGAGCCAGGGTCACCCAGCGCTCACTCTCGGTGCTCGTGGGCACCGCGGTGCGAGTGCGACACCTCCCTCCAGCCGGCTGCTGCCCGTGAGGCTCTGCCCACCTCCTAAAATTAGCTGCAGCCCTGCTGTCCCCTCCCCGGCCACCCCCCGCAGCCCGGGGAGCTCTGCCAGCACACGCTCCGGGTCCGTCCCGATCCCCCGGCAGCAAAGGGGGAAGGGGATCAAGCAGCCTCCTCCATCACTCACACCTCCCCTGCCACCCGCCAGCCAGCGCTGCCCGGGAGCGGCGCAGCCCCGCAGTCACCTCTGTGCCTCTGGCTCGCAGGACTGTGCCCGAGGGTGAGCTCTGGGTCGCCTTTATAGAGCGGAGACCCAGCACAGCTTGTGACACACCCAGCGCCCCACTGGGAGGTGGCAGCGGTGGGCACGCTGGGTTTCCGTGCTGCTGTTGTCTCAGGGCAACTTAATGGGGGGCGCTGGGGGCATTGGAGCATCACATCTATTTGGGACCGGACGGGGGCACGAGTTCCATCGGGATGTGCGCTGCCAGGATGGGACGTGCCTCCCGCGATCAGTATTTCCCCGAATCCTTCACCCCCATAGCCCTGCATGAACACTGTCACCGCAAGGCCACCATCTGCCAGCCCCAAGACTGCGACCACGGGGTTCACGGCCTGTGAACCTGCAAAGGGCTCGGCCACACGCGCCCATCAGGAAACCCTGCCACGAGCTGCACAGGGAGCCCGAAATGGCATCAGCACCGCATGACCCCCTGCTCCCACCGCCACGGCCAGCGAGCGGCTGACCGGCACCACAAGGAGGTTTTCCCGGGGCCCCTCGCTCCCATTTCACAGGCGGGGAAAAGTGAAGCAGCGGGAGCTGCAGCAGCATGTCCAGACCCGCAGCAGGATCCGGACGTGTGTTATCGCACGGGGAGGGGGGGGGCTGATCCTGCTGCGTGCCCGCTGCAGGCTGGTGCGGGGCATGGCCCCGCCGGCTCACCCCATCATTACCTTCCCTCCCTCCCTCCAAAAAAACATTTCATAAGTCGCCACGTGACGGTGGCAATAGCGAACGCCCATGCGCTTCAGGTGTCTGCCCCAACCACAACACGCAGGTGGCCTGGGCTCGGCCGCCACGGCTCCCGGCCTGGCCCCGACCCCAAATAACACCTTGGACAAACAGCTGAGAAGGTCAGGGCACGGCCTGGCCACTCGGCAAATCTCCCGTGGATGGAAGCTCCCAAAATCAGAGGTAGTTGGTTGTATCACAACCACCAACGGTGCTCAAGGCGATGTAAACACTGTGGCTGTCCCGGCAGCCCCTTGCCATAAGCCATCAAGGATTTAATGAGAGAGGGAAGCTCCCAGAGATGGGGCATTTTTTGGAAAGCATCCGCCCAGTTCAGTGATGGAAGGAGAGATTCCAACCTCACGAAGAGCCTCAGGACGGCTCCTGTCATGCAAATCCCAGCAGCACCCTTGGTTAGGGCTTTGCAGCCCCTTCTCCCCTCTTCCCCTCCATTTTCCACTCCCACAGGCAGAAGAAGAGGTACTAACGCAGGAAAACACATTCCCCCCACACACAAACAGCCCAAAATTGCCCATTTATGCCCTTTCTGGCTGCTGCCTGCCTGCACCCAGTCTCACCACCGAGCTCACCTGCCACCAGCCTCGTGCTCTCTGTGTGTTTGATGGGAGCTGCGCGGTTACTTGCTTTTTAATACATTAATTATAGCTGATTACCGCTGCCACCCCCACCTCCTCAGTGCCATGACCTGCTCACACACCGCCGAGAAAAGGCTCCTTCCTTCGGCACAGCGCCAGGGCCACCGGGACTCGCCTCCCAACCCACTTGGTGGTGGCAAGATGGGGATTAAATGGCGATTAAAAAGGAGATGCTGTTTCTGATATCATGATAAACAGCCACCGCATGCCATGGCAAATGGATGCAAGTCCCTTTTACTGATGGAGCTGGAGGATTCTGCATTGCAGGAAAGGGATGTTAGATGTGGGACGACTGCCGGAGGGTTATGCTGTTCAAAATGCCCCAGCTGAAACATCCCCCTACCCTGAGCTGCACCCCAGTGTTGCAGTCACCTCAGGCAGGACGGGGCTCCTTGAAATACCTGGGTGCCATTTATAGGAGGTGGCTGGACCCGCTGCTTTCAAAGCATTATTCCTGTCAGAAAAGCCAACATGGTGCCAGCCACATGCCCCTCCTGTGGGGAGGTGGTGGGTGCTCAGGGTCCCTGGGGATGGCAACATCCCCCTGTGCCACCCAGCTGTGAGGAGGAGCTGCTCACCCCACAGCCACCCGCAGCCTCTTCCCACGGGAATGCTGACCCTGTAACATCCAAACAGGGCCAAATCCAGTGCCTTCTCCCCACGGGACAGTCATGTTCATCCTCTCTGGTGGGGAAGTGCTGGGGCACTGCCACAGTGACCATCACCTGCCCTGTCACCTGGGTCCCAGCCCCCGTACCTGTTTCTCTCCCGGTCTCACCACTGATTGACCTTGGTGAGCCCTCACCCCTCACCTGCTTTGGAGACCCTCTTCCTCCCATTCTTGGGTGAAATGACCCCCAAGAGGTGTGGGCTGTGGGGCCACGGAGGCCCCAGGGCCAGTGGGTGCATGGGGGGCTCATCAACCTGGCAAACCCCAATTCTCCACTCAGCATCACGAGCGCTCCAGTACCGGGGGGAGGTTGGCAGCCTGGCTGGCAGGGCCCCCCAGGGTGGCCGGGCACTGCCAATGCCCTGACTCACGACACGCACGTACCCGCGCGGGGTAAAGCGATAGGAGGGGACAGAGGATGCCGGAGCCCAAAATACCCCGGCGTGCCTGACACAGGAGATTATCGCTTCGCTGATGGGACGATCGCCCAGCCCGCCTTGTCCCGGCTCCCTGCAAAGCACCAAAACCCCCCAAAACCTCTGCCTTCACCTTTCCCCTGGCCACCCCATGCCAACCACCCAACAGCAGCGAGTGACTGCAGGGTGCCCGCCACTCTAGCAGGGCCACTGGTACCATTTCCAGTTGGTTTCTCCCCAAACTGGGTTGTTTCTCAGTCAGTAGAAGCCACATGCATTGTATAGGGCCTGAGCGGTTTCGGAGGGTTGGCGGCGGGTGGCTCTGCGAGGGCTTGGCCGTATTTTCCTTCCAAGGGGGTTAAGTGGAAAAAAAACAACACCAAACCCAAGGAGGGTGCAAAAATAAAATAATAATAATAATAATAAAGATGACACACTGCTGAAAATTATACATCTAATTGCCGCCTTGTTAGCAATGCACCCCTATGACGAGGCACAAAGTGTTCAGCACACAGTCAGTGTATGCTCATCCCCTACATGCGAGTGACACACATGTAGCGTGACACGCGGGTGACCCCGCACCTCACCCGGGACCCTCCCGCGCGGGTTCCCCGGGGGGCTGCGGCCGGGGCGGGCTATCCCTGTCCGTAACGTCCGGCGCCCGCCCCGAGCGCTCCCGA
>WEIT01038128.1:246369-271557 GCA_013389985.1 Dryoscopus gambensis
CGCAGCCACAGCGCTCTCTCGCGGCCGCGGCCGCGCCGTGCGGAGGACGGGGCCGAGACACTTTTCGCTCCCGAAAGTGTCCGGGCACCTGACTGCCACCTTGCCAGGGAGTGTGCCACCCCCTCTTCCCCTCCCCGCCTCGATTCCCAACTCCCCAACCAAGGCAGTGAGCGCAGGTCCCCTGCCACATCCCCGTTTCTCCCAGGTCCGTAGCTGGGTTTTAGGCAAAAAGCTCTGCCGGGGATGTGCAGAGCCCCAGCAGAGCCCCAGCAGAGCCCCAGCAGAGCCCCAGCAGAGCCCCAGCAGGCACTGGGAGCACTGACGGCGCTATCGGGACACGGTGCAAGCGGACACCAGGCGCCACGAGCGAGTGCCTGCAGAGGGGTGGGTGCTGTCCCCGCACCTTGTGGCTTCTTGGGGCCCTTGGCCACTTGGGAGCGGGGTGCCGGGCTTTCCTTCTTCCTCCGAGGCTCCTTGGTGAGTTTGGAGAAGGGGTCCTTGTCGCTCTCCTCCTCCCCCCTCTCCTCCTTCTTCTTCCTCNTCCTCATCCTCAGCCGGCTCTGCCCAGAGGTGACCGCGGCATCAACCAACACAACGTCCCTTGGCAGCGGGGGACCCCAGCCTCGCGGTGTNGGGGATGTGCAGAGCCGCAGCAGAGCCCCAGCAGAGCCCCAGCAGAGCCCCAGCAGAGCCCCAGCAGGCACTGGGAGCACTGACGGCGCTATCGGGACACGGTGCAAGCGGACACGAGGCGCCACGAGCGAGTGCCTGCAGAGGGGTGGGTGCTGTCCCCGCACCTTGTGGCTTCTTGGGGCCCTTGGCCACTTGGGAGCGGGGTGCCGGGCTTTCCTTCTTCCTCCGAGGCTCCTTGGTGAGTTTGGAGAAGGGGTCCTTGTCGCTCTCCTCCTCCCCCCTCTCCTCCTTCTTCTTCCTCACCTTCTTCACCCCTGCGCATTTCAAGAGATGCCGACGATGGAGAGCGCCTCAGGTGCAGGATGGGGCCACGGGGGGCCCCGGTACTTCCCCCCATTTCCATGGGGGCTGTGGGGGATCTGTGCTCACCCTGTGCTGGGGCGGGGGGCTCCTCTGCAGCCCCCGCCTCGCTCGGCTTCTTCACCCGCGGCCGCCGTGGTTTGGCCTCGGGCTCCAGCCCAGGCTCCTGCCTCTTCTTCTTCAGCTTCTGCCCTCATGGATGGTGCTGCAGAGGTGGTGCCAGCCTTAAACACCTTTTCCCTCTACCAGGCACCCCCTGCTCATACAGCACTGGGTCCCTTTCAGAAATACAGCCGGGCTTTTCCCTGGCCCCACACGGGAGCAGGGGACACGCTCGGAACAGGGGCACACTCACACCTTCCAGCGGGTGACTTACCGTGGGGCAGCCCCCCGAGGAAGGCAGAGGGAGGAAAACAGAAAGGACTGTTAGCAGACAGACAGAACATCTGCTCTGGGACAGATGAGGGGCGGAGATGAGGGACGTGGTGATGGTGCTGCTGTGACACTGTGTCAGCACAGAGGAACAAATCCCACTGTGGCCATAGGGACCCTGGCTGGGAGCCGCTCTGGGCACTGATGGGCGCTCTGGGTATCTGAGCTGGGACAAGGGACAAAGGGACGGGCAGACAGCCTAGATTCTCACCTCCATCTCCTCTCAGCCTGGCAAGAGGCTCCTGTCAGTGGCAAGGAGGTCAGCAGGAGCAGGGAAGGAGGAGGATTAGGCACAGCACACCTAATCCCAGTTAGCCGGGGCTATAAATAACCCCGATTTACCAAATACAGAGCATGTGGGTCAGCACTTGGCTCTGGACAGGAGGTATTTGGGGAGTGGGTGTCAGCTCAGGGCTGTCAGAAAGTGATCTCAGCAAATTCAGATGCACCAGGGCTTCTTCCACACAGAGCATCTTCCCCCTCACCGGGGTTTCGCTTCTCCTGCATGCTCCAGGGTGGTGTGTGAAAGTGTTGTGCAAAAGGTGGGATCCTGATGGATCCCAGGACTGTGAATTTGGGGAGGGGGATGGGGGGGCTCTGTGGTGAAGCTGGGAACTGGCTGCTTTCTTCCATGTCATGAGCTCACACAGAAAAGCTCTTTTGCACCCCCTAATCCCTTAAGCAGCTGCAGGGTGGGCAACCACTCCCTTACTCAACAAAGCCCTTCAAGGAGGAGCTGCTGATTAAAAATTTAATTGGGTAGTGGATAAAATTGCTGCTGAGACCCTTCCAAGGCCGGGGGGGCACCTGGGGGCTGTTTGGAAATGCAGGGAGGGGGGTCTGGCTTTCGGGGTAGTGGCCTGGGGAAAGTGAGTCACAGTTTACAGCTTAACTGAGGGGCTTAATTAAAGTGTTATTTAAGAACTAGGAACCCTCCTCATGGGCTGCTTCAAAGTGATGGAGGGGAGGATTCAGAACGATGCACAAAGAAGGGAGGGCTGTGGAATTTTCTCTACCCCCTGCTCTGGAGGGAGTTCCCAAAAATCTCATGTCCTCCCAGGCTGCAGCACCCCAGCAGAGCAGCCCAACCAGCCCCAGATCGGCCTTGGCATGGACTCTGGGGTTTGAGGGTCTCTCATGTCCCCAGCCCTCGGGGACAGCCCGCACCATGGGATGGTGGCACATGGGATGGAGGGGAAGGATTTTTTCTCACCTGCTTGGGCTTGTGCTGCTGGGGGCTCCCCGGCTCCTCACTGGGGCTGTGGGGCACAGAAAGAAAACGGGTCAGGGCTTTCAGCCCTCCACAGACCCTGGGGGGCACGAGATTGCCCCGATTTTTGGTAATGGGGGAAAGGTCAGTCTTTCATTTGGCTCCAGAAGCATTTCCCCCATCTCGACTGGGTCGAGCTTGTCCGACACCATCCTTCCTGACAGGGAGCACAGGACAGGCTCTGCCTCGGCCGAGGGGGACAGCGAGGAGCTTAATTTGGGGATTCCCCTCTAACAAACACTTTTCCTCTCTGTAACTCAATGATCGTCACCCCACCAACCCCCAAAGCAAAAACACTGTGACAAAACTGCTCACGAAATTGCATTTAAATTGAAAACGGGAGGGGGAAGAAAGCGCTGGAGGAGAGGGGAGTCCCCTGGGGGTATCCAGCACATCACCCGCCCCTCAGACCCCACCCCGCACTCACCTGTCGGCAGCCCAGACCTCGCGCAGGATCTCCGTCTGCAGCGGCATCGCTGCCGGGCCGGCTCCGTCCGTGCTGCCCTGCCCTGCCCTGCCCTGCCCTGCCTCCCTGCCCTGCCTCCCTGCCCTGCTCCCCGGCACCGGCCCCGCAGCCCCTACCAGCCCAGGGCCGGGGCCATGGGGTCAGTCCCAGCCGCAAGAGCCAGAACGGCCTCCCAGCATCGGCTCGGCCGCCTCCGCAAGTCTCTGTGGTGGGAGGAGGAGAAGGGAAAGGAGGAAGAGTGGGTGGAGGAGATGATTAACTTTATTTCTCCTGAAACTCGGTTAATAGGATTGCAGGGGCTGTCAGCCAGGCTTGCCGGGAGAGCAGCTGGCAGGGCAGTAATCGCAGGAAAAGGGGGCTCAGCGGGAATGCAGGGGTCAGTCAGACCTCGGGGCCTTTTTGGGGGGCACGGGTTCCCCCCAGCAGGGTGGGCTCCCTGGCACAGCACAGCCACTCGCTCCAGTGGGCAGAGGAGCAGCTCTCTGACCGTGTTTAGGGCTATCCTCCCCGTGTATCTTTGTTTTTCACCCAGAAATGTCTTCTGGGTGAGTGAGGAGCAGGATTTGGGCTGTTCCATGTGAGCTGTGCACGGAAAGCCCATGCAGGGAAGGCAGCACGCCTGGCTCCGGGCGGTGCTGAGCGTTTCTGTGCTGACCTCTGCTCTGCTCTGACCCCGTCCTGAGGTCTCTTTGGATGATGGGTTTCATAACCTCCTGCTCATGCCTCACCTCGTTATTACACCACTTAACATTTAACTCTTAGTATTCCTCCTCGGAGGCCCCCACGGACGCTGTTGGGTTGCAGAGCCAGACGAGCCAAGTGTCCCCAGCATCCCCACCGGACCCTTGGCCTTGCCCAGCCCACCACGGTCCCCCCAAAACCCCGAGCCCGTGCTCGGTGCCACTAGATGGCATTTGAGCACTGCACACTGAGACCCACCGGGACCGGGAACTTCTGCCGCCTCCCTGCAAAACCCTCCCGGGTTTCCCTTTCATCTCCAAACCTCATCTCATCACCCGCACAAGTCCAATTTCTCTTCCAAGGGACAGAAAACCACCAAGCCAAAATAAACCAAAAATCTGCTTAAAAACGGGGAGCAGGCCCAGAAACTGCAAAGCAAGTTGGATTTGGGGTTCTTTTTTTTCCCCCTGTAGAGATTGTTTCCAATGGAAAATGTGGCTTGGGCTGCCCCCAAAGGACTTTTTCGCCCTGCTGCAAGAAAAAATAAAAAGCCCATGTTTCACGGAGGCCCTGGGTCTCACAGCAGCCTCCAGGGAGGTGCATCCCATGGTGGTAGAAAATCCAAGAGCTGGATGATCAGATGGAGCAGCCCCATGGATGCTGTGCCACTACTGCAGGTGTGAGAACAGACGGGCTTGAGAAATGATGCTTCAGGTCCCACCTGATGGGACTAGAGAAGAGGAGTTTTAACCAAATCTGGCTTAGTCTCCCACGATTTTGGAGGCGGGAGATAAAAGAGGGATGGGCAGTCCTAACATCCTCACTGGCTCAGCTTTCTGCTCCCTCTACACCCTCAGTCATGGGGCACAAATCACTCCTCCACCCACCTAGCTGACCCTCAGGAACCCCCCTCCCAAAAGAATACACTGGGGGGGGAGAAAAAAAAGCATAAGGATCAATCTACCAGGCTGGAAAAATAGCTGAGACCTCCAAAGAACATCCCCCAGCCAGGCATTTCCAAAGCACGGATTGCTGGCCCTTCACTGGCTCTCCAGAGAACAATGGCACTGATAAAAACGGGCAGCACCAGTCTTTGCAGACACCAATAATTCCTCAACTGCTGGGGCATCTCCCCTCAAGGAGTCCACACCCATCCTCCCCACAGCCACCCCATTTACTGAGCAGGATCCAGAGAAAGAGTACTTTCTGTTTTTCCTTTTTTCTTTCAGTTGTTTATTTTCAAGCTCCAAAAGGGGTATTATTATAGAGACAGGAAAAATAACAACTGGAAAGCTGTTCTCACGGGGTAGTGACAGTGTCCCTTTAGGATGGAGAGGGCTGATGGCTGAGGAGGCAGCAGCAGCTCCAGTGCAGGGACACGATGCACCCGGGACCCCCTCGCCACGGGAAAGCTGCTCAGTGACAAACCCACGGCACCAGCTCAGACCCAGCCACCGGCTTTCTGAACCACGTGTCAACCTGCTCTTTTATTTTCCCCACGTACAGATCCCAAGTGAGCAATGAAACTCCCGCTCAAAGCCGGGAGCCAAGGGATGGGGTGCAGGCTGTGGGTTGAGCGCCTGCAAAGCTGGACAGGCTTTTGCTCTCTGAAGAAACAGGAACCAGCTCCTTCACAAGGTAAAATCTGTGTGTGCCCCCTCCCCAAACAGTGCTTTTAAAGACTGATGATGTCCCTGCACCCGGGGGGCTGCAGCAGAGGCCATGTGGGTCCTCACCCTGATTCTGGCTCTGCACTGCAGGCCCCTTGGCCACAGGGAAGGAGTCAGCAGGGCACAAAGCCAATCCCTGTCCCCCGGGGCTGTGCTGGAGACACCCAGAGGCAGCAGTGCAGCGTACAGGCAGCATGTCCCACACCCCAGCTCCTCTCAGAGCACCCAGGATGCTGTGCTGAGAGCGGACACAAAGCCGAGGGAGCTGGAACAAGCTGTCTACGGAAACCTCCCGAGAGCCAAGAGTTTTAATTTATTATTATTAATTTTTTTTTCCTTTTCTTCCTGTTTAAATGCTATTTGTTCCACGTGCGGTGGTCCCATGGTGTCCTGCCGCTCCTGCTCTGCCCCCAGTGCACCCGGGGCGGTGGGACGGGGTCGCTGTTCTTCACGAGCTGCTTTTTGCTTCCACGATCACACAAACTGTAACAAGCTTTACAAGAAAACACTGGCAAGTCCCAAGGTTTGGCAGCAACCTTTTTCTGTGCGGGCCGAGGGCACGAGGCTGTCCCATCCTCCTCCTCCATCATACGTGTCCTTCAGCCTCTTCACCTTCAGCACCAGGAGTTTTCGGTCCTTTTTCACAAGCCGCCTTCTCCGCTGTTTTTTCCATACCAGTTTTGCTGGCTGCCTCCTGCCAAACAGCAGATAAAACACACTGAGTTGGAAACAGGAGAGGGAAAGGGCAGGCAAGTGGCAGGATGCTGGGAACAGGCACAGGCAGCCGAGCCTGGAAGGGGAGGCAAAATTGCCCCCCACAACTCCCCCGTGCCCATTGAACAGTGCAGCTCACACCGGAGGGTTCTGTTTCCTTGGCGCAGTGGCTGGGAGAGGTTAAAGCTCACCAGCTCAGCCAGCTTTTGGGGAAGGGATGGGACCCCTGGGAATGATGTGACCCACCTCAGCAGGAGCAGGGCACTGAGACAGAGTGGATGGATGGATGCATGGATGGATGCATGGATGCATGGATGGATGGATGCATGGATGGATAGGGAAGAGGGGGACAAGGAGCTAAGGCAGCAGTGTCAGAGTGGTGATACAGGACTGAGCAACGGGTGCAGCCCATCCAGAGGGTGCAGGAGAGGAGCACTCGGGCACAGGGAAGCCTTATGGCTGCTCCAGCACTGACTGTGCCCATCACAGCTGGCCACACAAGCCAACCACAGTGGCCACAGCTGGCCGGGTCAGCCCCGCTCCTTGCCCGAGCCAGGTGCCCCAGCACGCTGCTCCCCAGGGGCTGCACCAGTCACTTAATCCACAGCCTCGACCTCCAGACACCGGTTCAGGAGAGATTATACTAAAAATGACCCACGCAGATGGCTTGCAAAGCTGTGTCCTCTCTCATTACAGTACACCGGGTTTTGTTCAGTGGAATTTTGGATGGGAGCCTGTTCTGAAACAGCGATCTCTCTGCCCGAGCAGAGGAGCAGGGATTGCCTTACCAGCTTCAGGAAATCCATCCTATCATGTCTCAAAATACCCCTGCCAGAGATGGAATGATACTTCATTTTACTGGCCAGGAGTTCATCAACAGTCCCTAGCTGGGAGCAGCAAAATTAAATACGAACGCCAGCCCTGTTATCAGCCCCTGTGAGCTCACACTGCTTTTATTGATGACTGAGCACCTGGTGGCAGCCTCTGCATAATGGGAGACCAAGAAGTAAAACACTTCTTCCCACTGCAGCAGGCTCTATCCCTCAATCCCCAACGTGATCTATAACTTCATTTGGTTTAACCCATCTCTTCTCATCACACACATGTCCAGCATCCCTCAGCGCAACCCTAAAGCAACCCTAGGTGGCCAAAAATGAGCACCACTCACCTTTGCATCCCTCTCTGCAAACTTTGTGAACATGTTGGCGTAGATCCTCCGGTCGCGCTCGTTGTGTTCCTTTGTTTTCTTCTGGCACACCGAGATCTGCGATTTCGCCGCTTTGTTCTGCGGATTCACTTCCAGCACTTTTTGAAAGTCACATTTTGCCAGCTCGAACTCGTTCATCAATAACCTGGCTTCACCCCTCCTGTACAAGCCTTTCTCATTGTCCTGGTCCAACCCCAGAGCCTGGAAACACACACAGGTGCCTGTTAACATCTCAGAGCCCTCCCAAGAGATCCCCTACAGTTGAAGCCTCAATAAATCTGTCAAAATTAGGACAAGGTGGCTTCAAATCTCCAGAGCACTTGCATCTTGCTCAACAAAAATTGCCTCATCACCAGCAGTTGGCAGATCTTTAATATAGTTTTATTACCTCTCCTTGCTTAGAATACCTCTGAGTGTGGCAGTAAGTGGGAGACAAACCCACAGGCAAGAGATCAGGTGTAAAGGCTAAACCCTTTTGTCTCTCTGTTTTAGCAATGGCATTATTTTCTTTTAGTAAAATCCATATATACACCTCAGGCATGATTTATCTTTTAGATTAACACAAATATCCCATTATTTCCCATACACAAGATGCTTAAATCTAAGCCTTTTATAAAAGAATTCAGAGTTTCCTGACAAAAGAAAAGGCAAAGATCTTTTAGGGGCTGGCAAAGCCCCATCCCACCCCTTGGTGGACTTGGAGATCTGCTGCAGCTCCACAGAGCTTGCCTGTCTCACACCCAGAGCAGAACCCAGTGCCCAGCCCCAGCCTGGGCAGACCCAAACAGCATCTCAAGGTCGTCAGTCTACACAGATCCATTCACATGGATCTGGCTTTGGAAGAAAAGCTGCTGTAAATGCATGCCCAGGTGGATTTTGAAGCCCAAAAGGCTCCTGTGGTCCTGCAGTCTCCGAGCACACAGCAGCCACAGGGAGCTCCAGGTGCAGAAGGGATGCCACCCTCCCGCTGCTGTTTGGAAATTCCTTCTTATATGAAAAGAAATCTTAAAAAACCCCACCAAACTCCCAATGAAAACTTGCAGGAGAAGAGGAGGCTCCATCCCCCGGGCTCGTGCAGCTCTACCTTGTCACAGCACTCAACAGCCTTGGCGTACTCCCGCAGCTTCAGGTAGCACATGGCCAGGTTGAGGAACGCAGCCAGGAGGAAGGAGTCAGAGGCTTTGGACTCCTTTTCAGACAAGCCATACTCCATTTCCAGCCAGGACACGATCTTCCCATACTGAATCACTGCCTGCAGGTACTTGCCTTCCTGAAAGCAGCAAAGAAAAGGCTCAGTCTGCCCCTGGAACGTCCCATGAACAGGTGACAAGTGTAACGTGGGGTGTTCAATAAATAAAGGAAAGGAGGAGGATCCCAGCTCCTACAGAACCAGCAGGCTTGGGAAAAGCTGAGTCAGAACAGTGAGGAGCTGGGATGCCCCAGCTGGGAAGGGGAATGCAAAGCCCCTCAGCACTGGCCCTGGCCCGGGGAGGGTTGGATCTGCTGTCCTGCTCTGCAGGGGGCACACAGAGCCAAGGCGATGCTGGGAAATGAGGACACATCTCGGGGAGCATCAAGGAGTGAGAAAAAGGCAGAGGGAGGGCAGGACTCGCCTTCCCCAGCACTGTCTGGGGGCACACGGCTTCTCTGACACTGATGGCTGCCGAATTCAGCCCCAGCTCCCCTCCTCTGCCTCTGCCAGCCCCAAGTTCACAAACCTTGAAGTACATCGTGCCCTTCTCCTTGACCACAGCTGCCTGCTCCAGCTTCTCCTTGGTGTCCATCTCCCACGACTCCTTGGCCTGCAAAGGAACACTTGGAGCGCTCCCAGTGGAGCAGAGCAGCCCCCCCTGCCCCAGCAGGACCACGCCACTCTCTGGGACAGCGTGGTCACACTCAGGGCTCATCGGGGCTGTGCCGCAGAGTGTGGAGCCAGGTCCTGCCCCTGCTTTGGCCAGGGGGATGGCACGGGCAGGGGACCCATCCAGGGATCTGCAAATCCCATGGACTTCTCCTGCATCCCATCCCCAGCCTTCTCATGGGCACAGCCAAGCTCCACAGGGCTAGCTGGATGCACCAGCTTTTATCTGTGCAGCCCAGGGGAAAAAAAAAGAGAGGAAAAAAGGAGCAAAAAGGGGAAGAAAATAAAAAGAAAATAAGAAAAAAGGAGATGAAAGAGGAGAAAAGGAGAGAAAAAGGAGAAAAGGGAGAAAAAAGGAGAAAAAAGAAAAAAGAGGAGAAAAGAGGAGAAAAGAAGAGAAAAAGGGAGAAAAAAGGAGGAAAAAAGAGGGAAAAAAAAGGAAAAAGAAAACAATTACAATAAAAAGAAAGTACAAAAGGACAAGGTTAGGAACAAATAAGAGACCCAGCCTTGGACCTCAGCCACAAGAATAAAACAAACCAACAGAGAAGAACAAATTAAGAACACGAAGCTCCTTGGTGACGTGTCCACTTCAGCAGGGGTTGGGCTGCAGACACGCCAGGGACAAAGGCTGGAGGCTACACAGGCCCTGACATTCCTGCAACCCGGGCAGGGACCGGAGCACCTCTGCCCTCACCTTCTCAAAGCTCTTCAGGGTCACCTCGTACACCAGCTCCGCGTTCCCCTGGATGCCGTATTTCGGCTTCCCAGCCTCGCCAAAGCCGTACCTGCAGGGCAGGAGGAGGCTCTCAGAGAAGGGGGGAAAGCCTTCATTTTGGCAGTGCTTGGCCATAAATGTTGCCCAGGTTGCCACCCAAGCTCCACGCCCACAGCCTGCTAACATTTTGGGGCCAGGGTGGTGTTACTCTCCATGAGCAAAGGTCCCTGTGGGTGTACAATGAGTTATTTATTGGGAATCATCCCTTCTGGCTGCATCAAAACCATCTTTTTACACAGGCTTCTCTGCAGCCCTGGTCATTTCCAGGGAGACATTTTCATCTCAGACACTGGACTTGGATAAAGGCCTTTCACCTGATTTTTTAAAAGCATCTCAGTATTCCTGTTCACATGCCACTGGTCACTCTTGCTCTTCCTGCTGCTGTTCTCTGAGACTCTCCTGGAGAGTTCTGTTTTCAGGATCGCCATTGTCCACAAGTGCTGGGGGCTGAGACCCACCCAGCATCCCTGTGGAGATGCTCCTTACCGTGGGCTGAGGTAGAGGATGCAGTGCTCTCCCCTCTGCATCTTCTCCAGGGCCTTGTCAATGCCGATGGGGATGTCGTGGTCCTCCCCCTCGCCCACGACGAATTTCACATCCTTGCAGTCGAACCTGCGGCCGCCACAGAATCCCTCCAGGTGAACTGCAGAGGGGCAAGAGGGGCAGGATGGCACCCAAGAACCACCCAAACCTTGGAGAAAGGTGGGCTCCGAAGTGTGTTAGAAATTATTTTATAAAGCATCTCTCCCAAAACTCAGCAGAGCCTGGAAGGGGGGAGACACAAGGCCGGGGGCAGCCTGGAGAAGAGGGATGGGGAGGGCTTGGGAACGTTGTTGAAAAGCAAGGCAGGCATATCTCGTCTAACCAAGGACCAAACAACAGATAAACATCGTGACTAATATGTTCCCCTCGTACTCAAGTGCACGAGTCAAGTCTTACTGGAACTGGATATTGCTCCTGGCACGGCGCCATGCAGAGTTTATCACGGTGATTACAAATCTCCTATACTGCGCTATACTGCCTTGACTCCTACCTCGAAAACAAGGCCATGTTCTCCCGACTCTGAGAACTCAAAGTACAAGATAAACTTTTTTATTTTTAATCTTCAACCAGGAGCCGTGCTGTTCCAGCCCCAGACGCTGGCAGAAGCGCAGCCAGAGCGGACACTGGGTACCTGGCACATTCACCACCTGGCACTCCTGGCTGGCTTTCCACAGCAAGATTATTCTTTATTTATTCAAACCTGAAGACGTTCCAGGCTTTGGGGACGCTTTTACAGCCCTTGCATTCTGCTTGCAGGGTAAAAGGCATACACACATGCAGGCAGGCATCAACTAAAAGCAATTTCACAAGGAACTCCTACATACTGTTAAAAAAAAAAAAGCCAAAACAAACAAATAAAAAAAAAGCTTTTTAAAAGGAAAAATTCACAACTGGGCTTAAAGGTTTTGCAGCCTGCAAAGACACGACCTTTACCTTTGCTCAGGGGGAGCAGAATGCAGCCTGAGCTGCTGCAGGGCACTGAGCATCCTGCTGTGGTGGCAGGTGAGGGGCAGGACAAGCTGGGTCCTGGAAACAGCCATGAGGGTCTGGGCTCTGCATGGGAGAGCTGCAGCCTGGGCTGAAGGAAATCTGTGTCCATCCCCTGCCCTGGGACCTACACAAGTCCTTAGGATGAGAGGCATGGACCTAGCAGCTCCCCATTCCAAGGGCAGGTCCAGCCCCTGGGCATTACAAGAGAACCATAAGAGAACCCACGGATGGGTTCCCCACTGCGGGGACAGGACACTGGGCTCTGCCTTGTCACCCCACTCTCACTACCAAAGCCACGCTGGGACTCAAGCAGAAGATGCTCAGGTTCTTGCCAGCTTCCTGGGACTCATCCTGCATCCACCACTGGTGCACAGTGACCACGGGGGTCAGGCTGCTGTGAGCTCACCCAGCTTGGGATGAGGACAAAAAAGCAAATCCAGCTCCTCCGGGGATGACCTCTGCTTTTGTACTACCCGAAACCAAGCTGGCTGGCTTCTTAGGCACAGGAAATGTGGAAAATTCTGCCTAAAATACAGGTAACCCAGCCACCCCACAGCACCATGCATCTCCCTGCACGTTCCTAGCGAGCACAGATCCATAATCCCTGACCCTAAAAGCAGCACTACAGCTCCCCCAGGTCTCCACATCTCCTGTGGTGGGAAGATCCCACTTTAAAACAGGATGCACAAGAGGATGTTGTGATCCTTCCTTCCAAGGATAGCTCTGCTCTGTTTTAATTGCGCAGAAAATACACGGAGCAAAGGGGGGAAATCTCCGCTCGGGTTTCCAGGAGTGGGTCAGCTGGTTCAGCCGCTCTTGGATTACAGAGAAAAAAAAGTCACTGAAGGAACATCACTCCGGTTGGAGCTCTGACTTATTGTTCTCCCAGTGCCTGCAGCGATTTTGTTTTTGAAGAGCTGAGAACAGAGTGTACTGAGTGCGGCTGGCACACGAACTTGATGTGCTGACAGCAATTTGTACTCAGATTAAAAATGGAGAAGGAGGAGGGGTGGGGGGGAAAGGATGTAACAAAAGCTGGAATGCCAGATTTCAACTGCAGCACAGGTTTTAGGGAGCAGAACTGGGATTTAGGGTCTGTAAAACTTAAAGCCTATAAAATCCTGGAGGTACTTGCTCCTGGAAGCGTGGTTTCCTCCAGCCTAATTCCAGCACCTCCCAAAATACACAGCTGAGGTAAACCATCACAGCCTTGCCCCAGGGTGGACTGCTGTGTCCCCACAGCTGCTGTGCCACCCCCAGCACAGTGACCACCTCTCAGACAGTAGAATCTGAGTCAAAATCTCATTTTTCCTTAAAAGAGAGCCTCGTTAGAAGAACCAGCCACTTAAAGCCGTGAGCTTTATAAGCTCTCACAGCTCAGATTCAATTTCTCAGCCGCTAAAGGGACTTAAGGATCTTTGTGTACAGGAGCTCTGGAATTAAGAAAAAGAAAGTAAATGCCTCCCATATGGAGCGAGCTCTGGGTGTGTGTCTGAGTGTTTTTTGGGAAGGAAAAAACCCAAAACCCAGTCTGCCTTCCCCTGTCCAGCCCCATGAAATATGTGCTCCAGAAACGGGACCAGAACAGGGAAAGCCCAATGGGATGTGAGCTCCTCATCCTCCCATGTCAGCTGAGACCACCCCAGCCTCAGCAAACCCCGTGTAATAATTTCCTTCCCCCCGCCATCAGCAGCCCTCTGGCCATAAGGGAAGGAAAAAGCCCCATTCTGCAAGAGGTGTAGTGAGACCCCCCCCAAATGCCATCAACACTGGAACAAGGAGGCCAGAGAAACTGCTGAGTGCCTGAAATACTCAGCAAGTGTTGAGGAAGGCCTGGCAAGTGATGCTTTGGAGGCAAGGCAGAGCCAGGGGTTTTGGCAGATGGCACATCTTGGAGAACCTGGACACTGCAGTGGGATGCAGAAGGGTCAGGGGAGACAGCAGAGCCCTGAAACCCCACGGGGATTTGCTTCTTCCATCCCCCCCAGCCGCTGCCTGAGCAGCTCCGGGGCTTTCCTGGGCTGCTGGTTTCCCACCCAGCCCTGCAGGGCAGCAGCTCTGGCAGAGCCACCACAGGGGCCAGCCAGGGAGAGCTCAGAGGAGCATCCCCAGCTGCTCTCCATCCCATCTGGCCTCCGGATGGATGTAAGTGCATCCCACCAGGACACACGGCCACCTACAGCCTTGCAGTGCCAGCAGCTCCTTGCCATGGATCAGCTCAGGACAGGCTGATCCCTCCAGCTGTCCCACAAGGGACCAGCACTCACTCTCCACGGTGGCACCTTCATTAGGGTTGGAGTAACCTTCTCCCTTCCTCTTGATCCTCCGGATTATTCCTCCATCCTCAAACAAGTCCTCGCCTTTGAAGTCGAGCAGCTCGACCTAAAAAATAATAA
This sequence comes from Dryoscopus gambensis, assembly GCA_013389985.1. NCBI lineage: Eukaryota > Metazoa > Chordata > Aves > Passeriformes > Malaconotidae > Dryoscopus > Dryoscopus gambensis. The sequence goes on from WEIT01038128.1 coordinate 260,371, forward strand.
AGAAAAAGTGGGCAGAGCGCAGGGAGGGGGAAAGGAGAAGAGAAAAACAACACAAGAGCCACAAAGCAGCAGTTCATCCCCTGGCTGGAGAACCAAGCCAGCTAATTCTCCATTCAGCTGACGAGCAGAAGTTGCCCATAAAACCCAGATCCAAACCACAGCATAAAACACGCGATTTATTAGAAACTGGGACACATCCAGTACCTGAAGCATAACACAAAGTAACAGCAAAAATAAGTTTATTGAACCTGTAAGGGTACAGCACAGCTGCTGCTGGAAGATGCTGTGAAGGGCAGGAGCTTCTCCTTCATCCTCTGACAGGTCCAGCTCTGACCCTCAGCTTAGTCCACGCTCGACTTGGAAGGACTGAGCCTTAATTTAGGACAGACTCCCTCCTCCTGCCGTGTCCCAACGAGCCCTGCCCAGGGAGCACACTGTGCCAAAAACTTAACTTTCCTACCACCCCTCAGCACTAATGGTTTTTTAGCACCTGGAGGCATTTCCCAGCTGCTTTCTCCTTCCCATGTGCATGTTGAAACCAGGAATCTGCCCACTCCCCGCCCCGGCACCAGGACTCTCCTCAGCCGGAGTTTCAGTCCCAGCCCTCCAGCTCAGACACACATTTCTGAGAAAGCCCTGGCAGCAGTTCCTGGAGCAGAGGAACACGTTTCAGGAATCCAAGCTGGTTTTTTTTTGTTGTGGGTTTTTTTTTGTTGTTTGGGCTTTGTCTTTTCATTATTATTATTATTAATTTTTATATTTTTATTCCTGAGCTGGCTGGCAAGGCAGAAAGGGAGTGAGCTTGCTCATCCACACAGCAGCTCACCAGCATTACTTGCCTCGAAAAAGAGGGTGGCATTGGAGGGGATCTTGGGGGCACTGCCAGCAGAGCCGTAGGCGTACTCGGGTTTGCAGAGCAAGTAGCAGATCTCTCCCTTCTTCATGGTGGCCACCCCAATGTCCCATGCCTTGATTACCTGACCTAGGAGGAAGGCAGATGTCAGGCAGGAGGGAGCAACCAGCAGCCCAGGAGAAAAAACAGCGGCGAGGATGGCACCCAAAAAAACCCCACATTCCCAAGTCACTTCAGGCAGGGTGGACAGTGTCCAGCTGTCCTGCAGGAGGGTCAGTTGATCCCCCCTCATCAGGATGATCCCACCCTCCACCATCCCACAGATGGACACCCCTGCACCAGCTCACCCTTGCCCAGGCTGAAGATGAAGGGCTCGTTCCGATCACGGCTGGAGTCGAATTTTTTCCCGTTGGCCAATTTCCCTTTGTAGTGCACATAAACCTTGTCCCCGATCATGGGAGACTCATCTTCACTCCCAGGTCGCTTAATGATCTGAGAGAGAGAAACCACCCATGAGCTGGGGCCGTGGGATAGCAAAGGATGCATATGGAGGGGGAGAGAGAGACACACACGCACGCAGTTACATAAACATAAATTTATACACATGCACACACACCCCAGTGCTGCCCTAAACAGCAGGAAGGCTCAGGGGGGAGCTACTCCATTTGCCCCTTCATTTGCCCTTCAGCAGCCCCTAAAAACAAATCTCAAACTGGAGCCACAGCAACGGAGCTGGACAGGGCTGGGAGCAGGGACCAGTCCGTACTCGGTGGATAAACGCCGTGGTTCCAAACCTGCAGTGAGTGCAGCTCCACTCCTCTCTGGCCGTACACATTTTACTCACAGGGGTGTGTCAGTTCACTACTTGCTTCTTGTCAACACTTTTTTCTGAGTGCTGCAGCCGGGAACAAGCAGTTCTCGAGCTGAGGATGGAGCAGGGGAGGATGCTATTCTTGGAGGAAAGGTCCTATTCAAGTGGAGAAGTGCAAGTGCTGGGGAGCAGAACTATCCAGAAACGGCCCTGAATATGAAAAAGGGGCTGTGGAGCAGACTGGATGACCTCAGTAATGTGCTCTTTCTAATGTTTGTGAGTCACACACAGAAATGCTTTGTGGATTTACAGCTAATAATCTGATTAGGAACACAATAGCAGTGAAATTCACAGAGCAGCCTGGGCCCACCAGCCTCAACCACTGCTCCATCCTCCTTCACTCCAAGCGATGCTCATCCCCTTTGCCTTTGAAACAAAAGAACTCAACCTTATAGCCCTGGAATTGTGACCCTGAGGGCTGGGGGTGCAGCCCAGGGAGGTGAGCACGCACCCCAAAGCGCAGGAGGGCAGGACACTGCTGGCAGATCCCCCTTACCTTCAGAACCCCTCGGTCTTTGGACGGTGTGATGTCCTCCCCGCGCTCGGCCAGGGCCGCTGCCTGCACCTCCCCTTCGCTCTTGGTGGCCTCATCAGTGGTCATGGTCTCCTCGGACCTGGGGGGACACAGCACACACCCCGTCAGCCCGGCAGGACCACGGGAGGTGGTGGAGGAGGAAAGGGTTTGTCACCCTGCGTGGAAAGACAATGCACAAGCAAGCATTTTCCCCCAAAATTAAAGCAATAAAAGAATCCCAGCTATTTGGGTGGATAAAGAGAAATGTCACAGCAAGGATCTAAGGAATTGGGGTTTTTTTGGGCAAATTGCTGGAGCACTGAGCTCCCAAATGTCACCACATCAGCAGCCGAGGTGCCAGAAAAGCCGCGTTTTCCATTGAACACAGACTTTTTCCAATGGTTCCTGGTGAAAAAAAGAATTGCCTACGGTTTCAAAAACATATTTCCTGATGATTTCCTTCAGACCATGGGGCTATTTTGGTAGCTGCACTGCTGGGTGACACATCATCAAGGAAACATGTGACGGAGAATTAGAAAGCGATGGGTTTTTTAAGACATAAACCAGATCTATTAAAGTCACTCTAATTGCAAAACTTTCCCACAGTCTTCAGCGTGGAAGCTGATGTTAACCAGCAGGAGAAATCGTTCATTTGGGGGATTCAAAAAGAGCAAAGAAAGGATGTTTTCAGCTCCAAGGACAGATAAGTGGCGCTGCAAGAAGAATTGCGTTCCTCGCACCCGGGTGGAAAGGGAAGGACTGGAGCCCGGCCCCCCCAGCACAGGAAGCCACCGAGACACAAAGAGCCCTGAAATGGAAGAAGCAAAGAGAAAAATAAGGGAACTACTTGTTGCAAGGCTCAATTATCACAGTCTTTGGGGTGATATTTAATGGGATTCTCCATCTGCTCCCTTTCCTCTGCGCTGCTGAGGTTTCAGATGGGAACATCTTAAAAAAAAAACCATTTAAAAAGCAAAGCAACACGTGGTGAGACCCATTATCTCACAGGGTTACTTTGGAAGAAATGTTTGACGATGTGGGTGCTGAAGGATTGGTTATCCAAAGAGGTGATGGATGTCCCATCCCTGGAAACATTCTGGGTGAGTTTGGACAGAGCCCTGAGCAACCTGGTCTGGTGGAAGTTGTCTCTGCTCGTGGTGGGGGGGCTGGACTAGATGGCCTTTAAAGGTCCCTTCCAATGCAAACCATTCCATGATTCAATGATTTGGGTGCTGGGGTGGTCTCCAAGCCACCACAGTGCACACAGCCCTGCCACCACCACGGCCTTCCCCTTGGAGAGGAGTGAGGAGGTGGCGGTGCCCATCCCGGCGTGGGCATGGCATCGGCACCGGGCACCAGCTCAGGGCTTCCCAGCACAGATCCTGTGCAGCACCAGGGACACAGCATCCATATCCCACTTTAAAGGACCAGGAGAAGCCCAAAAATCAGGGAAGCTTGCCCAAGAATTGCCACCTCCCAGGACAGAACCTCCCCAGGTCCAACGAGCAGCCACGGCTGGGATGCGGGCGACGGACAGGGAGGTGCTGGCTCCGGCTTGCCGGTTGCTAAATCCCACCAAGAGACATCTAAAAATACACCCTACGCATCCTTCTCATTATTTGTCTACGTAAGCAATTAGAGGAGTCATCCAGGGAAGCTGGCCAAGGCGGGCGGGAGGGGAGACGCTCACGTCAGCAGCAGTGGGAGGGATGGAGCCCACAAGACCCAGCTATTGAGATGTGGCCCACATTATGAAAGAGCTCACGACTTCTCCGTCCAGCAAAAACGGCTCCAACTAGGTTAGAGAAAAGAGTGCACTGCTCCCACTTATCTCCCATTTGGAGCAACAGGAGGAGGCTGGCCGGGGGCCAAAATCCCAATTAATTTGGAACAAACAGTTGTAGGGCAAAAAAAATATCTGCTACTCCCTGAGGTTTAAATGCCAAGCAGGCAGGGATGTCACTGAGAGCACAGCAAGCTTGCTGCTGGTGTCAGAGCCTGAATCTTCTTGTTTGTATACTCTGGATACAGGGAGGGCATTAATTAATTACCCTGTGCAAAAGCCCCTGGGTGTTTCTGACACCCCAAGCAGATCCTGCCTTCCCATTGCTGCTGCTACCCACAAGATTGGTGTTGTAAGTCTGTAAATGAAGCTAGGATAAACCATCCTCCCTCCTCTGAACATCCACACTGCTCCATTTCCCTGGCATATAAACACAGATGGGTCGGAGAAGCACAGAAATAAATAAAAACGAGCTTTTTAATTTTACAATTCCCTCTCCACCCAGGTGTTGCTGTCTCCCAGCACAGAGATATAGGTGAAAACTCAGAGGGGAGAATGGGATGCAGATGTCTGACCCCGGGCTGAGGACAGACAGGTATCACACATGCTAGGGTTTCACCGACCACACGATCCCCAGCCACATTTCCTAGAAATCGGCATACCGGGAATTTGCCAGCTCCAAATGGAAACTTCATGTTGCAGATCCCTCCCAGAGGCTCGCAGGAGGGGAAAGGGACGGGGAAGAGCAAGGCTGGGCAGGGTTTTGAGGGGTCTCACCTTGCCACCATGCAATGGTTGGAGGAGGTTCCAAGGTCCAGGGAGAGTCCGGGCTCAGGGACACAGCGGGGAAATACCTGGTGAGAACAGGAAGGGACAAAAAAAAAAGCCAGGTTGAAAAACCACATGTGCTTTATTCTAAAACAGAATTTCATGATTGAAGAAGGGAGAACAGAGCAGTTTGGAGCCACAGATCATGCTCCACCATGGTCAGAGAGGGGTGATGATGACTATGGCCAAAACCTGTTTTGACTCGCTGTTCCCACAAAACAGCATCTTACCATCAGCTCTAAAAAAAAAATACATCAAGGCTACATCCTGTCCAATTGTTTCACTGGGGTGAAAATTAACGGGGTGAAAAAATAAGAGTCGGCTGCTCTGGGGTTTGTTTTTTAAAACCCACTTAGCACAAAGCACTTTCACTTCCACGGCACCACAACAGCCCTAAGAGCTTCGGATTGCAACACAGGAGGGAGGTTCTTGAAAATGCAAAGGTCAGGCTTAAAAACAACAAATCTGAAAGCACAGCAGGGGGATGTGGGGCCCTGGATGCTGGCGATCATCACCCCAAATCCCAGCCCCTCGAGCTGGGCAGCAGCACAGGGCTGCACGTGCATCCTCCAGCCCCAGCACAGACTGATAACGAAGAATAACCCAATTAGTGCAGCAGCTGACTCTCTCCACTGTCCCCCTTCCATCACAAGAACTACTTTTTTCTAATAAAATCCCTTCTTGCTGAGCAAGCTATGCCTGTGCAGCAGGAGAGGGAAGACCGGAGCAGTGATTTTTCCTTGATGAGGGTGTTTTAAGACACCTGCTGAGCAGAGACCCAGCAAGGTGATGGTAATGAGTTAAAATTGGGATTTCTAACAAAATATGACCTTCTTAAGATGGACAAGCAGCTCCACATAATCCTCAGCTGCATGCCAGGATATACCCAGGATATATCAGGATATACCCAGACACCGAGTGCTGTTTCTCACGCTCATACATCACAGTTAATTCATATTTTTTCTTTTTCTTTTTTTTTTAATCCTGGCCACTTGATTTTGCCCCCCTCCCTCAAAACAAACAGGGAAGCCATAAAATCGAAACTATTGTTCACCAAGTAAGAACTGCCATGGATCAATTTACTTCCTAGCGTGCACGTTGTGCAAGCGGCCAACACCCCGGCGGGCCGGGCATGGCAACTTCTATTCAAACAGAAAAACAAAATGCAAACAGAGCTGCTTTAATCGCCCGGCACCCTGACAAGCCCCCAGGGCACCCACGGTGAGCCCTGACTCACCAGGGACCGAAGCACAATCCCCGGGCTCCTTTCTCCATGGCCAGGCCCTGCTCCAGGGGGAACACCATGGAGACCCAGCGGTGACCCAGCAGGGCCACCCACCCCACAGGGACACCTCGGGGAGGGATGCAGTCCCGAATCATCTCCCAAAACCCAGGAGGGTTCTGCCTATTGCCAGAAAAGCAGCAACAGGGGAAGGTTTTAAAACAATTAAGAGAATAACAAAGTGAGAAAAGAAAACTACTGCGTGCAGCTAACTTAAACACAGCGGTGGATGTTCCCATCACACTCGTCTAATCATTCTGCCTGGGTAATATTTTTCAGCTTCTGAAATGGTTTTATTTAAGATTCAAGTCATAACTAATCTATTTTTCTTTTAAATACGTGGAATAAGAGGCTGTTCCTCAGCGGCAGCAAGAGGAACAAGTGAGCAGGATGGGTCACTAACCCCTGCCAGAATAAATACCTCAGGCCAAAGCAAGATGGGTTCAGTCTCTCTGCAGCCCCTGGAGGGAGGTGAACACGCCCGTGCCAGCAGCACACAAAAGACTTTCAGAGAGGAGTGGTTTTATCCCCTCAGTTTACAATATAAACCCATTAAAAATAATCTGCCCCTTTTGCTGGTTTTCTAGCAAGGAAATGCTCCCTTGGTGGTTTTCCCAGGTTGCTTCAAAGTAAAAAACAAATCCGAGGGATAAAGCTCCTCTGAAGTCTCTTGTGAGCTGCCCGTGCTCCATCCCCTCCAGAGGGGGTACCCAGAGACACAACACCATCCACTTTTATGTAAAAGGGAATAATAAAAAAAAAGAAGCATTTTCTTTTCTCCCTCCCTTATTTTGAAGGACAAACTTATACTGCGGAGAGCAAAATCCACAGACTTTTACGGGTAGTTGCTGTCCCCAGGGGAGAAGGGGCCAGGGGCAGGATGAGGTTGAGGATTTTACACACGGATGCTCTGCAGCTCCTTTCCCACCTGCCCCCAAAGCCACCCCTGGCCCCAGCAAGGATTTCAGCTGCCTCCACCACAACAGTCACAGCAAGGCTCTGCCACAAGAACAGATCCTCAAAACACTGGAAAAGCCAGGAATGCCCAAAGCCTTTGCTCTGCATCAGCAGGGAGAGGCACCAGCCTGCACCCATCCTGCTCCTGAAAGGCTGACACAGCTTTTGATGGCTAAAACAAAATCATTAAAGAAATGGAGAAATATTAAGGGTATAAACAGCTGTTCCACACCAGCCTGAGGTTCTTGGGGGATGCCTGGCAGGGGGGCCAAGCATCCCAACAAGCTCAGAGGCCGTCACATCGAGACACGTAACAGTGGGGAATGCAATTTCCTAAAGCTTTCATAAACTGGGATTATGTAACTGGACAGCAGAAAAATATAATAATATAGCCAAGCAGGTTATATAAACCATCTGTAAAATGTGAGAAAGTACTTGACATCCCACTACCCACTCCTTGGCACCCTCTCACTGGGTTTTCTGCCACCGAAAATGAGCGGGCTCCTTTCAGTTGAGTCTTCTCCCCTGGGCAAAACAACAAGGGAGAGTGGAGCAGCCGGGCTTTTTGGAATGAAATATTCCACCTCTGGCCATTAAATGTGAAGTTTCCCTCCCCATACACCACCAAGTGAAGTCCAAGCCCTCCACGGGCGACTCGGAGCAGCCTCCTGGCAGCAGCTATGCCAGTGCTGAGCAAACTGAATTTCAAGTGACAGCTTGGAGGGGACTAAAATAAATACAAAACAGGAATAAACAAGAAACTCCTTGTTTGCCAACTCTGTTTTAATTTAGCTTTTTCTCCAGAATAAATGTGGCAATTAAACTTGGATTTATTTAATTTTTTTTTTTTCCTTTCTAAAAGCATCTCATTGCTCACAACAGATTTGGGGTTTTCTCCAAGCAACTTGCAGCCAGGTGACCCCTGGCAGTGGGAATGCTGTGTTTAATGATTTATCCCCACACACGAGGGCTCAGCAGCACCTCGAGCATCCCAGAGGCGAATCCCGAGGGGGGAATCCCCGGCTCAGCACCCGGCAGCTCTGGCACCCAGAAATAGCTCTGCACCCGAGGCCATCTGCACCAGGGCTCTATAAATGCCGAATTATTCTGGGCGAACGGCAATTCCCAGCACGCTGTGAAACACCAGCCTGCTCTGGTGCCAAACGAGGATTTCTTGGAGAGGGCGAGGAAGCATCACAAGGGGACAAACTGCAGGAGGGGACCGGGGCCATCGCTGTGAGGGCAGGAGGGCAGAGCACACGGCGGCTCTGGGGACAATACCAGCAGCGGGTCAGCCAGCCCCCTGCCAGCCCCCTGCCAGCCCCCTGCCAGCCCCCTGCCAGCCCCAGGGGGGAGGCACTGACACGCACATGGGCACGGGCACGCACTGGTGAGCATCACCTGAGGGCGGGCAGGGAGGCTGCATCCCACCAGGGCTCCTTGCCGGGATGGTGGCACAGCCCAGGAATGATGCTCTTCGCCAGGCAGTGCCTCCCAGAGCTGGTTGGATTAAGTGGTTACACTTAATGTAAATCAAAAAGTACCTGAAATGAGAATATTTCTCAATCGAAGAGCAGTACTGCTGTTTACAAAGATGGGATGCTGCAGGTAGAAGATGATTTAACTGCAGTCCCTCACCATCCCAACTCTTCACTTCTGACAGTTCCTTTATTATTATTTTCCTAATTTTCCAACGCACTCGCTTGCAAAATCAGGAATCCTTACTAGTCACAATTACTAGCTATGGAAAAAGCCTGTCAGCTCCATGACAAACAAGTTACATGAACAACTTGTACGTTAGAGCACTCGTGGCCACTTCTTTACGGCCACAAGCACAGAGCATTAAAATTAAAAAAAAAAAGACCCTTGCTAAGTAATTTCTACTTCCCTGTGATGTGCACAAGATCAGTAGGAGCTTCACAGCTCCCTCAAGGGGCTGCAACAACTTCATATAAATTCATGTAACCGAGAGTGACCATAAAATAAAGTTGATATAAAATAGTATAAAAGGAGAAATAAATGAGGACAAACTATTCTCCAAACAGTTCACAAAATATTTTTCCCCTGAGCCAGTCTGGGAGCTGCAGCCAGACCGAGGAGATCTTGGTGCTGAGCATCTCAAACCTTCCAGCAAATTTTCTCCTTCTGTGGGCTGGTAATTAATTAAAACACACGTAACTACACAGCAGTGATGTTCCTGAGGGATACAGTTTGCTTTCTACTCAGGAATTGTCCTTATTTTTTGGCTCATCCCAGCAGGAAGGTGCTCTAACAGTGCTGGGAAAGGACCTCAACATGACAGACGTGTGTGTTGGGCAAAGACAAATGAGGTTATTTGCATTTTCTTTTTTTTAAAGAACAAGAGAAAATAATTGCACGAGCAATTATCCTTGCAGACATCTCTGTCCCGAGCAGGATGGGCACCACGAGCAGCCTGTACCATGCCAACCTTCCCCACTGGACCCCTGCATCCCCCCAAGGCCCAGAGCCACCAGCAAGGTGCCCCTCCCTGTGCATTCCAGCAGAAGAGAAAACTTCTTCACCCACTCCCCAGAAATCTGCTGGGGATTTTTTTCCATGCCACCACGTATTTTCCCCAGCACAAACCCCAGCTCCTCCATCACCCAAGCCCTCAGAAAAGTCCTCGGCCACCCCTTCCTCCACCAGCACCCCTGGTGGAGCACCCAGCTCCATCACACCCTTGTCTTGTGCTCCTGCACCCCACAGGGTGCTGCCGTCACCCACCACGCTGGGGATGAGGACCAGCACCCCTTCAGGGACCAGCAACCCACCCAGGACCCCACCATCCCACCCCTGTGCTGCACAGCTCCCACACCCTCTGGATTCCTGCTCAGCCCCACACTCCTGGTTAACCCCCTGGAGGCTGTGGACATTGTTCCCTCCCTGTCAGGGATGTTCCTGTCCCCTTCCCAGCAATTTTTGTCCCGTTTCCAGAGTACCAGGCTGGAAGTATAACCCGAGAGTCTCTGAGTTGCAGCACTGCCACCCAAATCAAAGCCACAGCACCTTCGGAAAGACAGCTCTTAAAAGCCAGATACAGGCTCTGCCAGATGTATTCAATGATTTTCTTCTCCCCAGCCCTTCAACAGGATGGAGGAGGAGGCAGGAGGGAGGCAGTTTTCTCATGTTTTAAAGGAAGGAGCAATCTGTGCTCTCAACTTTCTAAACTTTTAATGCCAGTTCCCAGGTTGGCTCTGATACCCCAGTGATGTCCTCGAATCCACCTCAAGTTTAACAGCTCATTAGGGTGAGACACTATTTAAACTCTGTCTTTAAAACTGTAAGGTATCAGCTCCTGGCTGTTTTTTTTTCTTCTTCTTTTCATTTTATTTCATTTTAAGGGTATTTTTATTTTTCTCACCGGCACGGGGAGGACAGAAAAACGGCGCAGCATTGGAGCCTGAGCTGGAAGCTGCAGCCTGGGGACACACCGATGACAGACGTGTCTCCCACGAGTTCCTACAGCCCATTGTGTAAAATACAGTTTCCTGAGAAGAGCAAGCTCACTCGAACGTGCATTTTAAAAACAGAAGCTCTGAAAGAGTTTTTATGCCCGGAGAGAAGGGAAAAATTGCAGAGGCTTAAAAAAAAAAAATCACAGTTACCTTGTGCAACCACTTCTGCCTGCTGCCAAAGGCTCTGTATAGTGATGCACACACCCTGCGGGGTCTCTCTGGTCGGTGGTGTCAAAAGAAACGCTTCGGCTGCGCCCGGGAGCCTCGGATGGGGAGGTGAAGTGGGGAAAAGAAAAATCCCCTCCGGCGAGCAGCATCCCGGGATGTCCCGGAGCATCCCAGAGCCCCCAGCACCGCTGCGTGAACTCCTCCCGGGCATCACTGGGGGGGCTCCGCGGGGCAGGAACCCCGCTCCTATCCTCACCCCACAGCACCCGCGGAGGCCAGCATCTCCTTCCGAACGCCCCGGCCCCACGCGGGACCCCCATGTCGCCCCCAGACGCCCGGGCGGGATCCATCAGCCCCGCGCGCGCCTGTCCCCAACCCCGCACTGCCCCACGCTCACGCACCCCCCGACCCAGGGCACTTCTCCAGCCCCAAGCAGGGTCCTGCAGGAGCCCAGA